>CM057451.1:237195000-237470000 GCA_016271365.2 Neoceratodus forsteri
AGCCAAATGCATGCTTGTCTCCTCTCCAGCTCCTTCCCATTTTTAAAAGGAGAACTGTGCTGAATCTGTGGGTCATTCTTCCAAGCAAAAGCCGTTTTTTTAAGTACTGGTTTAAATTCTGTTACTGTTCTTATCTGTACAGGCCTACAAGTAACCTCGCAGGCGCTTCTGATTTATACTCTGATGTTAGGTGCCATTTTTGAACTGTATGATGTAGTTTATGTTCCTCTCAGCCACAGAGTTCTGTAGTAGAACATGGATGCATTGTGCCAACAACTGAAGAACAGGGACAAACTACAGCACATAGTTCTAAAATGGTTCTTACCAGCAGCATGTTAATCAGAAACAGCCACTTGGATAACTGAAATGCCTGTACAGCTAGAGCATTAACAGAATTTGAGCTAGTATTTAAAAAAAACAGCTTCTTATAGAAACAAACTCTGGTCAGAGCCGATATGGCTGCGGCGAGCTCTTACCTGTCCGGGTAGCAGAGCTGCAGCAGCATGGCTCTCAGAACATTAGCGATACTTGAGCACGGGCCACGGAGTGGCGGCGACATCAGAGCACCAGTTTCAGAGCCGTGGTGGTTTGCCACTCAAAAGATGGCGGGGTGAAACTGCGCATGTGTGATGTACCGGAAGGGCGCTCGCGAAGTAGTGCGCCATGGGGAAGGGGGGGGGGCGACCGTGCTGTGGAAGGGAGCTCCATCGCAGAGGACAGCACCTATGGCATCAGCGCTGTCATGACGTTGCCGCATCACTGTAGGAGAACAGGGTCGTGTTCCAGAGCCGACCCGCTGTTCTCCTATAGCGATAGCCAAACGTCTGTGGAGCTCCGCCCACGCAGCCATAAAAATTACTTAGTTCACTAAAAATACCAACTGCTTAATCTGGTTCAATTTCAGTTGCTTACCATCTGTATCCCCCCCTCCCCCTGGTCGCCCCTGAAAAAGGGACTTCTAGGCCCAGTGGGCTTACCGGGTCAACAAAATTCATTAAATAAACAGCTTCAGCACAGTTCTCTCTAAACACACACTTCAACAGTATCTAGTTCCATTTCACAGTCAGTACACAGCAAATGCACTCCATCCTTATTCTGCTTCACAGAATTCGCTTCCAAGGAAGTTTATCTGAAATTACTCCAGCCGGGATAACCCCATGAGACTCAGTATCTCATGGGGGCCCCAGTGAGGATAACAACAGTCATCAGGTTAACAGAGTCCAGCAGGAACAGTTATAAACTAACTTACTGTTTTACTCCAACAAATTTATCCACAAAAAAATATCCTTACCTGAGTTGCTACATTTAACAAAGCTAATCTTCCATTCTTTGAAATTGTAAAAGACATTATAGGATGATCCTCTTGCACTCTAAAGAGAGAAAAACAGAACACTTCAATGTGCTGGTTTAAACTCCATTTTTTATTTTATTTTAATTTTGTTTACTCCCCCCCACCCATCTATTTTTGCCTCGTTCCACTATCCATCACCCTAACAACTGGCGTCACTCACCATGATTGAATCTCTTCTCAGGCTGGGAGGACGGGTGAGCAGCTGCCCACCTGCAGAAGCCAATGCCATTTACTGGCCAGCCAAATCAGGAGTACAAATTAGGGGCAGCCTGCACTCATCCTCCCTTCCCCCTTCTTCCCCTCCCATCTCCTGGATAAATGTGCAATCATGCACCTGGGACATTCAATTAATAAGGCAGACTATTACTTTGGTGGTAGGATCCTAAGGGAAACTATTGAGGAGAAGGATTTAGGTGTTATCACCAACGATCTCAAGAATAGCAGGAACTGCCTAGCTACAGTAAATAAAGCAAGAGGTATACTGGGGTGCACTGCAAGACATATAACCAATAGAGATCGGAGGATGCTCCTGCCCCTGTATACCTCGTTGATCAGACGCCATCCTGAATACTGTCCACAATTTTCAGCTCCAGTAACCAAAAATACCAGTCTATTGGAAAGTATCCAGAGAAGGGTGACTAAAATGATTAGATCAGTCAATAAGCTCAGTTATCATGACAGACATCATGCATTAAATATGTCTACATTAGAGTACAGATGCCTCAGAGGTGATACGTGCCTTGTCTATAGGGCATTTACAATGATATCCGGGACTGTTTGGGACTGTGTTATAAATATACCAACTACTCCACTAGATCACAAGTTCTTCAGCTCAAGGGAGCGAGTTGCAGAACTAGGAAAAGAGCATGTTTCTTTAGTCAAAGGGTGGTTAATGTATGGAACATATTACCACCGGAAGTTGTAGGATGCAATTCCACGGCCAACTTTAAGGAGCGTCTAGATACTTACTGTGATACAAATGCCATTGGCGGCTATTCCCTCTGAGTTAAGGGCGAGCTGCATATGGGCTCTCGCCCGCCTTGGTTCATGTTATGCTACGATCCCTATGATCTCTCCCTTCCTCTGCCTCCCACTTACCATCGTTTGTTCCATAGGAATCTCTCTCACTGCTTCTCCATCTCCAAATTCTGGTTTGGTTCCCTCCCCGACTATCTCAATTTACTCCTCTCTCCCTATCTTATGCTCTCAGAATCTCCCACAATCGCCCCCTCACCCCAAAACTGCAGTCAAGCAGGCCATTTTCTCTTACCAACTCCCATCTTTATAAAAAACTTCTCTCCCCTTCAACCCCACTCCAGCAGCGCATAACCCATGCCTGCTCCTGTACCTGGTACTTGTCTCCATCTTTTATCCTGTTTATCCCGCTACCCACAGTCATCTTATTCCTCCCCTCACTTACCAACCTACCCATGCTTTCTCCAGCTTTCCACCTGTACATGTGCACTGGTTTTGGCCCCTCAAAGAAGCCTCTTGGATGAGGTGCAATGCAGAGGTATAAGTCTCCACTGAACGGATGTCCTTGTTACAACAATAAAGAAAGAAATGAACAGCAGTCCTCGCTGTGTGCACCACTTCAGTTTTTTTTTTTTACTCTGGTTTTGGGCAAACTGCAAATCTGCCAGCAGTTCTCAGACTGTTGCAGGGCGAAGTTTGCCACATCTTTGCTGGTGAACATTTCTAATAGATGCAATATGTGCAAGCTGGGTCAAAACTCCCCAGGCAAGTCAGCTCTGACATGCACGATAAATAATCACACATAGAAATACAATATGTACAGGCTAGGTCAAAACTCCTTTGGGGGGGGGGGGGCATTTCAGATCTGACAGGCATGATAAATAATCAGACATATGTACAGGTTTGGTCAAAACTCACCATACAAGAAAGCTCTGAGAAGCACGATAAATAATCAAACATGCAGATACAACATGTACAGGCTGGGTCAAAGCCCTCACATCAAGTCACATATGGAGATCCTGCCGGTAAGACAGTAAGCTATTCACTATGGATGGCCAGCATCTAAGCCGGTGAGAACCGGCGCTTTTGGGCAGACACTGGATATTATGACAAGTCCGATTTAAAACCAGGAAATGTGGAGGACAGTGAAACAGACTGGGAGAACAAACACAAAAAAGAGCCACGTTGGCTCTCCCCCATCACACAGAAGCCATAAAAACAGAAGTAGAGCAAACCAGGTTCACTGTTGCAATTGTAGGGAGTCAGTATTCCATAAGGTAATATGATGAGAGGTGGGAATAAGGGAAAATGGAAAGTCATGCACACAAATGCAGGAAGAAATAGGCAATAACATGGATGAACGGCAAGTTGTAATACAACAGCCAAAGAAGATCTGGATGTCGTAGTAATAACACCTGAGGGAAAAATGTCCATGGTTATACTCTCTTTAAGTGGTATGATGAAGGCATCAGAGGTGGGGGTGGCAATGTATGTAAACATAAGAGTCACAGAAGGAAAATATGTCGGGGGGGGGGTCACTGTGGTTACTTCTAACAGGTAACAGGAAAAAAAATATATGACAAGAGTAATCTATAGGTTGCTAAACTGGGGAAGAGAAAAACAAGTAAAGTTAGGGCAGCAGTTAGTCAAGCAAGGACAGTACTCGTGAGGGGATTTCAACCTCCCAGACAGACATATCACTGCCTAAGGGACATGTGCCAGAGGACTGTAATTTAGCCACTGTGGCCCCCCGTACAAGAGTGTGGATAGGGAAATCCAAGGAATTACGGGCCAATGAGTCTGAAATCTATGATGGGCAAGCTGCTAACAGTCAATCATAAAAGAACAGATAACTTCCTAGAGAATATCAGCCTAACAGATAGAAATCAACGTGGGTTCACGAGGGGCAGGTCGTGTCAAAGAAAAGTACAGTTATGCAAGAACTTATCGTAACAGTAGATCTTCGAGAGAGGCTCTTGCTGCAGATAAATTTAGGACTGTACCCGGCAGGACCCCATGGCAAACGTCTATCCAGCAACACCAGGCGGGGGACCGCCCCCCGCCAGCCCGCCCCAGATGATGTCCCAATAGTACAAGAGGAAGCGGTCCTCAGCGTGCCCCAGTTCTTGTTCCACCGGAGACACCGGCATCCGGATAAACTGAGAACCATCTAGGGAACCTAGGGCAGTATCTCATGCAACCGAAAAGCTTGCGGAAATAGACGCATGTAGTGGGAAATCTCCAGTGGGAAGGAAGGTGGGAAGTATATCTGCTGCAAGAGCTTCTCTTGAAGATCTACTGTTACGGTAAGTTCTTATGTAACTGTACCACCTTACTTCGAGAGTCAGCTCTTGAAGCAGGTAACACATTTAGGACTGATTCCCTAGCAGTATAAACTGAAGACAACTACTTGGGTGGTAAAGAATTGGGAGAAAGAAGACGAAATCCCCTACGAGCTGAGGCCCTGCAGGACAACAAGCCTGAAGCCTGCTCTGCGTCTTGAGGCAATGTCTAGACTATAGTGTCTAATGAAGGTGTGGACTGTGCGCCACGTAGATGCTGCACAGATGTCTGAGGCGGAGACGTTTTTTAGTGCAGCAAAAGAGGCTGCTATACCTCTTGTGGAATGACCCCTTATCGGACCAGGTAGGGGTTTATTGTGCTTCTGATAGCAGAAGGAAATGCAGTGCACAAGGCATCTGGACAAGGTCTGTTTGGACACAGGTGCCCCAAGTGTCCTAGAAGCAAAAGAAACAAATCACTCATCAGAATTCCTGCTTCCCTTGGTTCTGGATAAGTAGTATCGCAAGATGCGATGGACAGCCAGGGTATGAAGAAGTGCCTCACCCCTGTTTGTGTGATATGGGTAATAAGCGGGTAGTTGGACATCCTGATTCAACGTCATCTCAGACTCCACACTGGGTAGAAATTTAGGATTAGTTCTCAAAGTAACTCTGTCTTTGTGGAACACCAAGTAAGGCTCTTTACACATCAGAGCTTGAAGCTCGGAAATCCTCAGAGCAGACGTAACAGCAAGTAAAAATAAAGTTTTCCATGTCAGGAAATGTAGCTCACAATCCGCAGCAGGTTCAAAATGTGTAAGGTCAACTTCTCCAATAAAAAAGTACAGTTACGTAGGAACTTACCATAACAGTAGATCTTCGAAAGAGGTTCCTTCAGTGGGTCATCACAAATAGGACTAACGTCACCTGACATCGGGCCGCATGGCAGACTTTTCTAGCAATCCCTGATGGGGGGACCGCCCACCCGTCACGTGATGGACGTCAGCATGACAGTACATAGTGGGCGGTCCCACGCCTGACTCCAGTTCCACTGAGCCAGGAAGAGACCCAACAGCAGAGCAAACAGGATTGAGACCCAGTAAGTCCCAAGCAGTCCCTCTAAGGAGAGACTGAAAGAAACTAGGGAGGGGGCCAAACAAACTCAATGGAAAAGACTGAGGTCCGAAAAGGACCCAGCCTAAGACAACAGACCCTGCAGGACAGCTAGGCCAAAGCCAGCTCTTTGCCTAGAAGCAATGTCCAAACTATAATGCTTGGTAAAGGTATGGACAGAACTCCAATTAGCGGCGACACAAATATCTGCTGCAGAAACATTATGAAGGAAGGCTGCAGAAGCAGCCATGCCCCTAGTAGAATGACCCCTGATAACACCCAGGAGGGGTTTGTCATACTTTCGGTAACAGTATCTGATACAGTTGCCAACCACTTGGAAAGGCCCTGCTTGGAAACCAGTTTGCCTCGAGTTCGAGGTGCGAAGGAGACAAACAATTGGTTGCAAGAGCGAAAGTCCTTGGTTCGGTATGTGTAACACCGGAGAATCCGGTGCACATCCATCGTATGGAGAAGTGCCTCACCCCTGTTAGCGGGAGCCGGATAATATACTGGAAGCTCTACCGATTGGTTCAGAGTAGCTTCCGACACCACCTTTGGAAGGAACCTCGGATGGGTTCTGAAAAGTGCCCTGTCCTGGTGAAAAATAAGGTAAGGCTCCTTACAAACCAAACTAACACGTGAAGTTCCAAAATTCTTCGAGCTAAAGTGATGGCAACCAGAAACAACGCTTTCCAAGATAGAAAGCATAGGTCACAGCTCATTGCTGGTTCGAAAGGAGGCAAGGTGATCTTTTCCAGGACGAAATTCAGGTCCCATGGTGGTGTTGGGCTGCGGATGGGGGGTTTCAGATGGAGAATCCCTTTCAAAAAGGTCTTTGAGATATCCAACTGAGCCACAGGTTTACCATCCACCAGCTCATGGTACGCCGAGATAGCCAAGAGGTGCACTTTCAGAGAGGAATAGGCTATACCCGAGTCCAATAAGTGAAGGAGATATTCCATGACTTGTGGGGCCAAGCAAGATAAAGGGTTTCAGCCCTTCGCAGTCATCCAAATGGAAAACCGCTTCCACTTCAATGCATAAGTGGAACGGGTGGAAGGTTTTCTGGCTTCGGCAAGGACCTGTGCCACTCGAGAGGACACCCCAAAGCGAAAGATGGCTACGTCTGCAGGAGCTATGCATGCAGATGCAGGGTCCTGAGCCCCAGATGGACCAGACAACCTTGATCCTGAGTAAGGAGGTCGTGTGTCAATGGAAGTGGAACCGGTGGTTCCCTGGACAGCCGCTGAAGCAGCGGGAACCAAATCTGTCTCTGCCAAAGAGGAGCGATGAGAATCATCTTGGCCTTCTCCGTCTGTAGTTTGAGGAGGACCCTCTGCAGAATGGGAAATGGAAGGAAGGCATATAAAAATTTCCCTGTCCAGGATAGAGACAATGCGTTGCTCCAGAAAGCACCTGGCTCTGGAACGAGTGAGCAAAACTTGGGAAGTTTTGCGTTGAATTGAGAGGCGAATAGGTAGAGTTCCGGCCACCCCCAATTTTGGAAGATGGATTCCGCCACTTCCTGATGAAGTTCCCACTCGTGAGTGGGGGTCTGCGATCTGCTGAGACTGTCCGCCAGGACGTTTAGAACTCCCGGTACATTCACGGCCACTAGGGACAAGTGGTGCAGGACTGCCCAGTTCCACACCCTGGTCGCTTCCCTGCAAAGAGGATACGACCGGGTTCCTCCTGGTTTGTTGATGTACCAAACCACCGACATATTGTCCATTTGGATGAGCAGTGTTCCCTCGGGCAGCAGGGGCTGTAAGGCCTGTAAGGCATACAGGACCACCCTGAGCTCTAGAACACTGATGTGAAGAAAGAGCTCCAAGCCAGACCAAAGTCCTTAGGCTTGGTGTTCCCCCCAGATGTGCACCCCACCCCATGTTCGAGGCATCCGTGGTGAGTGTGGCTACGGGCACTGGTCTTCGAAACAGGAGACCCAAGGAAAGATTGTGTGGAATCATCCACCACATAAGATCCTTCCGGACCGCTGAGGAGATGAGGACCGGATGTTCCAGACTGTCCAAAAGCTGGATCCCACTGCACCCTCAGGGACCAATGAGTGATCCTCATGTGGAGCCTGGCTAGAGGAACGGTACATATGGAAGCTGCCATGAGGCCTAACAGGCGAAGGACCTCCCTGGCCAGGATGGTCCAGCAAGACGCCACTTTGGTGGCCTGGTGGACCAGTCTCTCCACTCTGTCCTGAGGAAGAAAGCTCTGCACTGGACCATGTCGAGGACCGCCTCAATAAACTGTAGTCTCTGGGTGGGGATGAGGTATGATTTGGGCACGTTGACAGTGATCCCAAGTCGATTGAACAGGTCCAGGGTAAACGACAGAGCCCCCAATAACGCATCCCTGGAAGGGGCCGCTAGAAGCCAATCGTCCAGGTAGGGAAACACTGCAATGCCCCTGCGGTGTAAAAATGCCACAACCACCGCTAGGCACTTGGTAAAAACCCGAGGTGCTGAAGATAGGCCAAAGGGGAGTGCTCGGAACTGGAGTGCTCCCCCTTGAACAGGAAACGCAGGAACAGACGGTGGTTGGGGAAAATAGGGATATGTAGGTAGGCATCCTGCATATCCAGGGCGCAGAGCCAGTGATTCTCCAACAGGAGCGGCAGAAGGCTCTGTAGTATCAGCATGCGAAACTTCTTGTACTCTACAAAATGATTCAGTTGACTGAGATCTAGAATGGGTCGGAAGTCCCCGGTCTTTTTTGGAACCAGGAAACAATGGGAGAAGAAGCCTTTCCCTGTTTGCCCTGGAGGGACTCGCTCGATCGCTTGTTTTAGCAACAGCGAATTTACTTCCTCTTGAACGAGGAAAGCCTGATCCTGAGAGTATGAGGACTTCACCGGAGGGTTTCCTGGAGGGATTTCCGTAGTTTCCAGTAGTGACCTGAGGCCACTAATTGCAGGACCCACTGATGGAGGTAATCTCCCTCCACTCCTGCACGTGAGAGTAATCCTCTACTCCAGCCTCGCCGAGAGGCTGAGGAGGCAGGGGCTGGGGAGTCAAGAAGTGGTGGGTCGGTCAGAGGGAGGACCCCTGACTGGCAGATTCTTGGAGGCATGGGGGTAACGGTACCCGTGGCCTTCCGCTTGCCTTGGAGACGCACCTGAGAGGATTTCCCCTGTCGCCAGGTCCTCTTCCAAAAGGGTTGCTGTTGTCTTTGTTGAGGAACACCCAATCGGTACATTGACCGAACAGATCTAAGGGCAACACCTTTGTCCTGTAGTTCTGTAATTATGTCTTTGGTGTCGCCTCCGAAAAGGACTGAGCCCAGGAAAGGGGTGTCTTGAATCGCCGACTGAACCTCGTTAGTGAGGCCAGGGAGGCGAAGCCAGGAATGCCGTCTCAGGGCCACGGCAGTTGCCGAGGTATGGGCCATGGAATCGACTGAATCGTAGGTGGCCCGTAGAGCATGCCTACAAGAAATCCTGGAGAGGCGAAGATCCTTGGCGAGCTCCTCCTTGAGAGGCGAAGGATCCATAGACTGGACCTTCACCTCTACCCTGGCCATAGTCGTTTTTGGTGGGACACCATGTGAGCCACGTAACTAAGGGAGCAGAGCACGCACGTGGCCGAAGAATAGACTCTCTTGCCAAACTGGTCCGTCTGCCTCGACTCCTTATCTGGAGCAGTAGTGCTCAAGTGCTTGGGTGTAGCGGTTTGCCAGGCAGTGGTGATGAAGTCTTGGTAGGGGGCCATCCACAGAGGAACTGGGACTGGAGACAGGGACTCCAAATCGAGGTGCTCCACGAGTCGCTGTCTCATTGGGTCCTGTTCCTCTGACTCCCAATCAAAATAACCTCTGAG
The DNA here is from genome assembly GCA_016271365.2 of Neoceratodus forsteri. NCBI lineage: Eukaryota > Metazoa > Chordata > Ceratodontiformes > Ceratodontidae > Neoceratodus > Neoceratodus forsteri. The sequence continues at coordinate 237,204,552 of CM057451.1, forward strand.
GGCCCTCAAGAGATCTGAGAAGGAAGGATCCTCAGACGACGATTTCGGTGAGGTCTTGCCTCGGGTTCCTCCACAATTTCCTCCTCCGAAGAGTCCTCTCTCCCATCAGAACCATCATCGGCCTCCTCCACTGGACAATGTTCAAAGCGAGAGAGGGGAACATCCAGTCGAGTCTTCCCCGAGAGGTGGACAATCGGACCTGAACTGCTCGGGATAGGGGACCTATGAAGCGGCGGAGGTGGAAGTCTTGTTTCTAGTTCCAAAACCAACTCCAACCTCGCTCCCTGCCACCAAGACTGTAAGAAAGACTTGAAATCCGGCGTAGCCAGAGGGGGTGGAGGAGGAGTTGGTTGAGGCTGGGGGGGGTGGGGCTGGAGGAGGTGGAGGTGGAATAGCAACTGGCGGAGGGTAATACCCATGCGGACCCATGTAATGGGTATATGGACGATAACCCTGATAAAACTGTCCCATTGGACTCTAGCCAGGAGCGGGAACCTCCAGTTAAGGATCTCAGGATACCCGTGTGGGTAATCGGGGACAGTTATAGAACCCCGTCGTCAGGGGAACCCACGTTGGACCCGCTGTGGTATATATTAAATTAGGGTCCAGAGTCAGAACAGTCCATGTTATAGAGACCGACGTCGGCACCGGCACCACTCGATCCGGTGCCGGAATAGGATCCGGTGTCGGAGGGGCCGGCGTTGGCACCGGACGAGGGATCTCAGTGGTAGGAGTCAGGTCCGGCGTCGGGGCCAACAGAATAAGCCTGACCACCAGACCCTGCGTCGGGACTGTTGTAGGGACCGGCGGCATTGAAGATGCCGGCGTCCCCGGCGTCTGGACTGCTGTGGTAACGGGCAGCGTTGGAGTCACCAGCGGCCCCGGAGTTGGAACTATAGTGACTGGCGACGCTGGAAGTGCCCGCAGTCCGTCCTCGGGCTAAGGAGGGGCCTCCAAAGAAAGGCCATCTGGCCGAGGAGTCTCCTGACCCTGGTCCCCAGCGGGGGAGCACGGGGAAGAACCCTCGAAATCGGCTGGTTCACCAGCGACCCCCTCAGCCTCGCCGGACATGTCCGAAGTAGAATGAGAGGACACGGGCGAGGGACTAACAGGAGGGAGCGGGGCTGTCTCCCTTTGGTCCCGCCAGACGTCGGTTGTAGCGCCAGAAGACCCCGACGGGGGAACCGAGCCCGTGCGATCGTCGAGGACAGCCGACTTAGCAGGCGTGGTCGAGCGGTCGGGGGCAGAACCCCCGGCGGACTTACCGACTGAGGCTAGGCGACTGCCCCCAGTCGGGGGAGTCGACTTAACGGCCACCGGGCAGTCTCCGGAGGAGCTGGAGGCCGAATTACCAGCTAGTGCAGCGCGGTCGCCGGAGGAACCGGCGGCCGACTTATCTGCATGAAGTTTCTCCTTACCTGGGTGCTTTGACTGTGGCTGGGCCTTGCTGGTAGAGGGCCTGACGTCGTCCATGGAGTGAGCCCACTCCCTCGTCTTCTCCTTGTGTTTTTTAAGGGAAGATTCGTCAGACGAGTCCCTAAGCTTGTCCATCTTCTTCTCAAGCGAAAGTAGACGAGCCTTGAGAAGATGGGCCTCCAACGCCTGTTGTCTCTGCTTTTTGGTAGCCTGATTGAAGGACTGACAGTTGGGGCAGGAGGAGACTGGATGGTCTGGGCCTAGGCAGAAGACGCACTTGGAATGCCCATCTCTGTGCGGTATCTGAGTGCCACACTTGGAGCACTTTTTCTTCGGAGAAGACATGAACTATTTAAACTAAAAGATGAAATAGCGAGTTTTTAGAAAAACACACGAAAAAATACTTTCTGACGAATGCTGAACAGAGTCTGTGAAGCGACTAGCATGTGGCGGCAGCGGGGAAGGAGTGGAGGGTGGGGCGTGGGATCGCCACTTATACCGCCACGCTTGACGCTGGGTCACGCGGACGCTGGTGGGCTGGTCCCATCAGGGATTGCTAGAAAGTTCGTCGCGGCGGCCCGACATCAGGCGACGTCAGTCCCTATTGTGATGACCTACTGAGGAACCCTCTCGAGAAGTAAGATCAAAAAATCCCATGGGAACAGGGTCCCTAACGGGAGGTTTAATGTAGAGCATACCCCTCAGGAAAGTGCGAGTTACCTCCAGCTGTGCCACCGTTCTGCCCTGAACAGGGATGTGACAGGCAGAAAGGGTGGCCAAATGCACTTATTTTGAGGAGTAGCCCAAGCCTGACTCCGAAGGGAAAGCAGGTACTCTAGTAGGATATTAACTGGACAGGCCAGCAGATCCAAGTGGCGAGCCGTGGCCCATAGACAAAATCGTTTCCATTTCATGGCATAAGTTGCTCTAGTGGAAGGCTTTCTGGCCTCCACAAGGACTTCGGCAACTTTGTCTGAAACTCCGAAGCGAAGTCTGACTAGGTCCTCAGGAGCCATGCATGAAGATGGAGAGACCACAGGTTAGGATGGACCAAGGTCCCGTTGTCCTGGGAGTGCAAGAACGTGCTCAAAGGAAGAGTGACCGGAGGTTCTGCTGCCAACTGTTGCAACAGAGGAAACCAGATTTGTCGACGTCATAGTGGTGCTACCAGGATCACTGTTGCACCTTCCATTTGCACCTTGAGAAGAGCCCTCTGAAGAAACAAACAGTGGAAAGGTGTAGAGGAATCTCCCCTTCCAGGAGAGGGACAACGCATCTTGCCAGAAACACCAGGTGCGTGATCTAGCGAGCAGAAACTGGGCAGTTTTGCGTTGGTAGGGGAGGCGAAGAGGTCCAACTCGCATGTCCCCCATTTGGCGAATAGGTTGTCGACTACCGACTGTAGAAGCAACCACTCATGCGCTCTCGACCTTGTCCTGATGAATGCGTCCACCAATGTATTCTGGACTCCGGGGACGTGGACTGCTGAAATGGTCAGATGATGGGATATAGCCCAAATCCACACACATCTGTTTGTTGATACAGAACACCACTAACATGTTGTCTGTCTGCACGAGGAGGTGTCTCGGCTTGAGGACCGTGCTCAAGGCTTGCAACACAGAGAGAACAATCTCATTTCTAAAATGTTGAATGGGAGAGAATCCTCATTCACGGACCAAGGTCCCAGAGTCCTGTGAACACCTAGGTGCACCACCCACCCCATGTTTGAGGCATCGGACGTCAGAACCTGATCTGGTGCCTCCTTTGGAGTGGCATTCCTTCTTGTAAGGAAGGTGATGTCATCCACCATTGAAGTACCAGTCAAACTGTCTTTGTGATGGAGACTGGAAGGTCTAGATTGTCCCAATCTCTGGTCCCACTGGATGTGGAGTGTCCACTGAATTGTCCTCATCCAAAGTCTCGCAAAGGGGACTGCGATGATGGATGCAGCCATATGACTCAGCAGCCACAGCAGGGTTCTAGCTGGCACTGTTGAGGCTGAAGAGATTTAAATGGCTAGGAACTGTAGCTGACTGACCCTGTCCTGTGGCAGGAAGGCTCTGCCTCTGACTGTGTCGAGAAGAGTCTCGATAAAAGGCAGGTTCTGGGATGGAGTTAGGGATGATCTGGGGGCATTTGATGGTGGTACCTAGACTCTGGAAAATAGTACAGGTGTCCTGAATGGACTTTTGAAGTTGTTCCTTGGACTGTGCTATGAGAAGCCAGTCATCCAAATATGGGAACACGTAATGCCCCATCCTCTGAAGCGCCGCTCCTACCACCGCAAGGCACTTCGTGAACACCCTCGGTGCCGAAGAGAGGCCGAAGGGTAACGTTCTGTACTGGAAGTGTCTGCCTTGAAAGGAGAACCTGGGGTATTTCCTGTGGTGTTTTGCCACCAGGATGTGAAGTTATGCGTCCTGCATGTCCCATGATGCCAGCCAGTCTCCCTGGTGAACCATGGGGAGCAGGTTCTGGAGAGTGACCATCCTGAACCTCTTGTACTCTACCGCACGATTGAGCTCACTGAGATCCAGAATGGGTCTCAAATCTCCTGTCCTCCTGATCTCAGGACCAGGAAGAAGACAGAACAGAATCCTGTTCCTCTCTGATTTAGGGGAACTGGTGCTATGGCCTTCTTGGATAGCAGGGCATTGATTTCTTCTCAAATCAGACCTGCATGTTCCGCTGAGTAATGGGAAGGGGGTTGGGGCCAGTCCAGTGGTATGCTGATGAACTCTACAGAGTGGCCGTTCTCTATGAGCTCGTCGACCCATTGGTCGGAGGTCACTCTTCGCCATGCTGCTGCATAAAGAGAAAAGCATCCTCCGACCACCTCTCCAGACAAGGTGTTGGGGAGTGATGGGTCTCAGAGGTAGTGGGGAGGGGGTGAAAAGTGGCTTGAGTCAGTTTTGCCTGGGTGCCTCTTCGGCTGTAGCCTCCCTGCTGAGACTGTTGCTGCTGATGACAGGGATGCTGTTGTTCATGACCCCCTCAGCCACAAAAACAAGACTTTTGAAACTGCCTCTGTTTCGGGCAATACATGGACTGCATGGTTCTGACAGCTTTTCCAGAGTCCTGGAGTTTATTATCTTCTCCGTGTCCGCGCCAAAGAGGATGGAGCCTCTGAACGGTGCATCAAGATACTGGACTGAACATCCTGTGCAAAGCCCTAAACTCGAAGCCAAGAATGGTGACACAGACATATTCCGGTGGCAGCTGCCCTTGCTGCCGGGTCCGCCGAATCATAGAAAGATCGTAGGACATGCGTGCCTATATCTGACTCCGTTTGTAATAGTTTAGAAAGTTCTGCCTTTTGAGGGCAGTTGGGCATTCCCTGCAGGATGTCCAATCCTTGTTCCCAGAGGGCATTCTGGAATTTGATCATATGAGTCGTGAAGTTTAGGCTTCTTATGCTGCAGGTGGCAGAGGAATACACCTTGCAACCCATGGAGTCACACAGTTTGGACTCTCTATCTGGAGGTTGAGTGCTCAGGTGCTTTGGCCTTTGTGAGTGGTCATGTGCTGCCGAAATAACCACAGTCTCTGCAGTGGGGTGTTCCGCTAGGAAGGGTTGCTCCTTTGGGACCCTGTATGAATGGTCAGCCTTTTTGGGGACAGCTGTTGAAGAATGTGGGTGTCTCCATGTTGCCTGGGTGACATCTTCGAAGGGGTCCATCACAGATGAGATTACCACTGGTTTGGGGTCTTTTTGTCTGAGGTATTTTGCGAGTCGCATATGTTCAGGGTCTAAATCCTCCATATCCCAGCCCATATGTGCCTGAATGTACCGCATGATCTCCATAAAGGATGGGTTATTGGGAGGTGATTTTGGGGTATCCTCAGGGTCCATTGGTGATAAATCCTTGATGAACAAATGTGAAGACTCTGAGGGCTGGTAAGAGTCTGAGGAGACAGATGAGGATCTGCGCCGCGTCTTCCTTTGTCTGTGTCTATCCGAGGAGCTGGACGAGCTGGGGCTCCTCGATCTGGACCAGTCACCCTCTTTTTGGACACTCTTTTTCTAGGTCTCTCCAGCAGAGTGGACTGCTTTCCTCGGTCCTCATCCGAAGGAGGCTGAGGGACCGTGTGTAAAACCGGAGATGGGGAAGAAGGATCTGGAAGGGGTTCCCCATTCGGATTCTGTGTCAAGTCAGGGGCAACAGGAGTTGCTGGCTGAGGTTTTGAGGGGAGTACGCCTGGTCTGTTGGTCTCCCACCAGTGATTAATTAAGTCCTTAACCTGGGAAAGATTAATTCTTGGCAAGCCTGTAGCCGTATCTGGCGACGGACTGCAATTCGTACCGGTGCCGGTACCGACGTCCTGTCTATCTGGCGTCAGTTGGCCTTCTTGAGGCGATGATGGGTTAAGATTAGGGTCGTCAAGCGCTGGAGGTTCCTTGTGAACTAGCGTCAGATCTGCCCGCACAGGGGTGTCGTCGGTCCGGTTATTTGCTGGAGAAGACACTGGTGGCGACTGTGTCTTTGCCAGTGGTGCTGACATATAAGATACCTTGGGGGCGCTGTCCAATGTCGGTGCTTGTCCGACATGGACTTGGTATGTTTGTGAGACTGGCACTTCTCCGGCGGCGGGTGAGGGACTTTCTCCGCCTCTTTTTTGGCCTGTTTGGGAGGGAGAGAAGAAGATCTCCCTGCCGACTGGCCAGAGGTCTTTGACTTTGCTTGGGAGTCGGCACTACTTAAAGAGGCCGACTGGGATACATGATGCCCCTTACCTGGATCTGAAGTTCGGCTTGTGGCTTGAACTGGAGACCGAATCTTGACAGGTTGGAGCGTCGGACCAGAGGACCCTGAAGCCCCCTCTTTGGTGCCCGACGTGTGTTGTGGTCGGGGCTCTGATGACTCAGTCGGGAGTCATGGCCAGAAGATTCAGAGGTGCCCCTCGAGGCAGTGTGTGATACAGAGGACCTGGATCATGAATGGGATATCTCCCACTCTTTTTCCTTCTCCTTTCGTCTTTCCTTATGTTTGGAAGAGTCCCTATGTTTTTCAGATTTTTGTGTGTGTGAACCGTGGGAAGACTCCCGCTCAGAGGAGGAATCCCTCTGCATGGTGACCAACTGCTTTTGGGTGAGGTAAGCCTGTAGGGTCTTCTGACGGCAGATTGAAGTCCGGCTATTGAAGGCCTGGCAGTGAGGGCAGGACTGGGTGTCGTGGTCTGGGCTCAAGCACAGCAGGCAGGTCACATGGCTGTCTTTAGCAGGGATCTGCTTCCTACAGGCGCACTTATTTGTGTGCCTTGAAGACAGCGATGGGGGAGACAACATACAGGAAGAGAGAACGGAGGGAGTGATTTCTGTGGGAAAATAAAAAAGATATTGAATAGGCTAAGTAATGGCAGTCATACTGGCGCGAGTCATGCCATGGAGCTGATGAACGCACGTCGACAGCGGGAAAAGAACTGGGGCACGCAAGGGACCACCTCCTCTTATACCATGTTGGACGTCGACGGCGGTGGTCCCTGCCTGATACTGCTGGATAGAAGTTTGCCATGTGGTCCTGTTGCCTTCCGGCTACAGTCCTAAATGTGTTACCTGCTACAAGAGCTGACTCTCGAACTAAGATCTTGATTGATTTCTTCAGCTCCGTGCCGCAGTTACTGGACAAGGGTCAGGCAGCTGACACTCTGTACCTGGATTTAAAGCAGATGTACATGACAGCAGTGAACATTTTAAACTACACTTTTTATTCCATTTTAGATGGCCCCTTAGCTCCTGATTTGCATGATATCCTTTTCCCACTTTGAGTGTGCTTACCACCTTTTTTTGCTTTCTATAGAGGAAAGAAAAGAAGGAGCGTGCCTTTTTATAGTGCTCGGTCCAGGTTATCATCAGTATTCTTTGTTTTTTTTTAGCACCTACTGTTGGAGATCACTTTTCTTCTGCCTAAAAAGAACTGGCATGCAGACACTGCTCCCTAACCTTATGGGACAACAGGTTTACAAAAGCAGTTGAGAAAACTGATGAAAACCTGGTGCTAACCGCATTAAAGAAAGCGCTGCTTTTATCATTTCAAATATAAAAAAAAGTATTAAGGCAGAATGAAAATGGAAAAAGAAGGGTATCTTACAAGACAGGAAGGAAGGGGCAATCTAAAATGGATTAAAAAAGTACAGGTCACTGCTACCATGTACTGTTACTTTAAGTAAAGCTTCCAATTCGGTGCCAGACAGCAGGCTTATTTAGAATGCGAGGGAAATAGGACTAGTGGGATTAACCAGGTGGACTGATAACCACGTTGTCGGACAGGACATGGAGAGCGATACTGCATGGTAAATCCTGTTGTCACCAAAGTCACAAGTACAGTGCCACAAAAGTCTGTCCTGGGCCAGTACACTAACCTATACAGTGCATCAGTGATGTCTGGGTGGAGTCGCAGGGTAACTCGAGTCTGTTCACAGATGGCACAAAGCTCTGAGGGAGGGTAGGTAATAAAGAGGGGGCTCAGCAGCATAAAAAGGATCAGAGAAGCTGAAGCAGTGGTCTAACATATGTCAACTAAAATTCAATGCCAAAAAATACAAAGTGATGCTCACTGAAAGCATAACGCCACACAGAGAATACTGCACCAATGGGAGAAAAGTAGATCATACTGAGGAGGAAAGGGACCTAGGGTTATAATTAACAACAGCTTGAAAGCCTCCCCCTATGCAATGAAGACTACATGAACACAAATAGGATGCATTTGGCATGGTAAATAGGATACTAGGATCGGGCATGGCTTCACTAGTTGCAACAAAGAAGTGATATTGCCACTGTCCAAGTCATTGGTTAGCTCACATCTGGAGTACTGTATGCAGTTTTGGAATCCACATTTGAAGGAGGACCTGGGCAAACAGAAGATGGGGAAGCCTGCCATGCTCGTACTCCAGCTGACCCTACTGGCTAAAGGTGGCTGTGGCCCCCAGGTTCACCATCCCTCTAGTGGTTCTAGCATAGTGCTTTTTTGGTATCTGGGAGTCCTCCAATGGAATATCTTGAATCCAACGGGTTTCAAGAACAAAGGTAGCATGGCTTCACAGAGGGAAGGTCATGCCAGATGAATCTGATCAATTTCTTTGACTGCATGACCAGGGAAATAGATCAAGGAAGGGCAGTGGACATGGCCTTCCTGGCTTTCAGCAGGGCCTTCAACACAGTCCCACATAAAAGACTGATAAAGTAACTGGGCAGTCTAGAGGTAGGAGCCAAAGTAATAAAATGGGTAAAACACTGGTTAATGGATAGGTGATAAGAGAGTGGTGGTAAATGGCACAAACTTCAATCAGGGAAGCGTGACTGGTGCAGTGTCGCAAGGCTCAGTACTAGGACCAGTCCTCTTTAATGTCTTCATAAGTGAAACTGCAGAAGAGCTGGAAGGGAAGGTTTGCTTTTTTGCAGATGACACCAAAATCTGTAATAGGGTAGATACTCAGGAGGGGGTGGGGAAATGAGTGGACCTCAGAAAGCTTGGAGTGTCCATAGAAGAACGGTTCAATGCCAAAAAGTGCAAAATTATGCACCTATGGCATAGAAACCCAGAAGCGGAGTATAAAATGGGGGAGGGGGGGGTCCTGACAGTCATTAAGCAGCAAAGAGATCTTTGGGTATAATATCTGATGACGTTAAAGTGGCAGGGCAGTATGCCAAGGCAATGAACAGGATAAGCGAGATGCTGGGGTGCTTAGGGAGACGTATCACCTGAAGGAGGGGGAAGGTGGTGTTATCACTGAATAGGTTGTTGACACCCCACCTTGAGTACTGTGTCCAGTTCTGTAGGCCGCATCTCAGAAAGGACACCGACAAGGTTGAGGCAGTCCACAGGAGCTGCTGCTTTGCCACCGCCATTCCTTGACCCCGGACCTGCTTGACCGTGGTCTGGAGGTCGGCCATGAGATGAGGGAGCACCTCATCCAGGAAGCCCAACAGGGCGTGAGAGAAGTGTGCCATCATAACAGCCAAGCTGGCCTGGCGAAGGCCCAAAGAGGCAGCAGCGTACACCTTCCTCCCGGAGTAGTCCAATTTCTTGGACTCCTTATCTGGGGGCTTGTCCACGTCCCTCGTGTTGCCCAAGCAAATCTGCCACCAACCCCTCTGCCGAGAGGTGCTCCGAGAAGCCTGAGAGAGAGCCAGTAGGGACCATGTACTTGCATGCCATCCTGGCTGATGGCGCTGGGCAGGAGGCTACGCACTGCCAGAGTTCTAACACTGGGCCCACAATGGCCTCAGCTATGGGGAAGTCTCCCTTGTCCAGAATTTCCATAAGGGGATATCTGGCCCATTTCTGCATGGGTTCGAGTGGCATCCCGGTGGACTCTGAGATGAGCCGATGGATACCAAGGAATGAGGTGGGGCTCTCATCCACAGAAAGACACCCCGAGGATTCCAGGTCGACTGGGCGGGAATGCAACGAGGAGTCTTCGGACTCCAAAGAGTCCGTGTACAGCTGGTGACCGCCTGAGCCACTCTCCACTCACCGAGGATGATCGGGGTGAGAGTGACCGACAACCAATGGGGCAAACCTTGAGCCAACCGAGAATCCTTGGTCGGTGCCCCATTCTTCAGCTGGGGAGGAGGCGGTTCCACCATGATGGGTGGGGCAGCTGGTTTTGGCTGAGCCATCGGCACCGGGACCAGGTCCTCGACCGGGGATCTGGTGGTGGGAGTCTGCTTCGGCCGTTCAGGCAACAGCCACTTAATTACCAGTGTGGAAGCCAGCGTCAGCTTGCTGCCAGCCAAAAGGAGCTGTTGCCACATTAGATCCTCAAAGCGCAGACGCAACTTGCGCTGGAGCCTCTCCTCAGCCGAGGAGGATGAGGAAGAAGAGCGGCAGCGCCGCTTTCCGTGATGTCAGGACAGAGACCGCCGATGTCGGCGAGATTTCGCGGAGGAGGACCTCGACCATCGGCGGCCAAGGAAAGAGCAGGGGAAACTCGCTGCGCCTGCTCAGGGTCCTGGGCCGGACTTTGGCTCAATGGTCTGAGGCAAGTCCTCGAAGGCACCGAAGCACCCATGTCAGACAGCGAGAGAGAGAGAGAGAGAGTTGTCGGCCTTCTCGGTCGACAACCTGTTGGTGGGCTCGAGAAAAATCTCGGTCACGTCAACAGGCGTCTCGGCCGGCTGGTCTGACGGGGACACCGTGAAACTAGCAGCTCGGGCCACAACCACGACCAAAGTCAAGAGCCGACGGTCCAGAGAACAAAATCGCTCCTGCTCCCAAGAGCGTTTACGGTGGGTCTTACCTTTTTTCGGATCCTTCTTCCGGGACCAAAGGGTGTGAGACCCAGAAGGACCCTCCCTTTTAGTCAAGAAGTGCCAGCACAGCTCCCTAAAGGAAGCCGTGTAAGAAGAGCCCAGTTGGAGCGGAATAAAGGCCGAAGAGGAGCTTGCCGCGGCCTGGGCCGCCTCCTCCTTGAGGGCTGTGAGCTGTTCACGCTGTTCCGCAGAGCTTTCCACTGGATACCACCCAACGGGCCTCCTTCAATTTGACCAGCAGGTACCGTTTCTCAGGTTGCCCCTGCTGGAGTCGGGCAGCGCAAACTTCAAGCACCGACAGAGAAAAGGACAGACACATCTCGCAAGCCTGCAGATCGTGGTCGTGCCTGAGGCAATAAAACGCACGAGGCATGGGGGTCGGTGCAAGACATCTTCTGCCCGAAGGGGCACCGGCAGAACCCAGGGACGGTCTTGTCCTCCATCACAGCCGCAAGGGAAGAGAGTGAAGACTGAACTCGAACGAGTTTCAAAGTCAGTTTAGGAAAAAAGATCCAAAGTTTTTAGAGCCAGGGCCTGCAAAACGCGAGAGTGCTGAGAAGGGAACTTGATGCTTCCAAGCGGTAAGGAAGATCTGGAGTCATAGGGCGGAGCCGAGAGTTTCATCACCCAGGTGGGTGGGAAGAGCCAGCTTGAAGGCTTTCCAGCCAATCTTAAAACGGCAAGGTACCTGCCAGACAGTGTGGATAGAACATATCCATGCCCCAAGAAGAACAGTTACGTAAGAACTTACCGCAACGTAGATCTTCTAAGGGATCTCAGTCATCAGGTTACACCGTAGGAACCTTCACTGTCGATGAAGGGGAATCCACATGGAAGATTTTCAGCAGTACAACTGGGGCTGCCCACACACTGTCGGCATCAGCCGACGTCAGCAACCTTATACAGGCATAGGCTGCCCCACTCCCTCCTCAGTTCTTTCCCTCTGGAGACAAAGGGAGCAAGGCTGATGCCCTGGGGAAATCGAGGAGAGACAGAGGGACCCAGCTCTCAATACAAGATAGGAAACGACAGATAGCCAGGCCCTAGACAGGAGCCCCAAGAAGGGGGATGGTGGGAGGAAAATCATACCTGATGACAGAGATCCCTTCGAAGATCTACTGTCTGTATCAGGCCTTCCCGGACTTGCTGAATTCTGTGAATTAATCTTGTCCCAGGCTATTTTAGTTATTTATTTTGTAGTTATTTTCAGTCATTTTATGATTCATTTTTTAATTTTGTGTGATTTAATTTATTGTATTTAATATATGGTTGCTGATTTTCCTCTGAAATTGTTTTGTTTGGTGCCCAGAGCCTATGGGACGGGCGTCTTTTTAAATAAAATTTGCCTTGCCTTACTGTAACGGTAAATTCTTACGTAACTATTCTATCTTTTTCGGGGGTATCTCAGTCATCAGGTTACACTGTAGGAATGAGTACCAAGCAGTAACAAATGAAAAACATTCTGGGGAGCTGAACCTCCATAAACTTAAAACAGGAGTCCTTGTAACACAGCCCTGCCAAAACCTGCACGGGCTCTTGAGGCAATGTCCAGACTATAATGCTTAGTGAAAGTGTGGACTATACTCCAGGTGGAAGCTGCACAAATATCAGCTGCTGAGACCCCTTTGAAACAAGCCACCGAGGTAGCCATGCCTCTGGTGGCACGAGTTTTGACAGCACTAGACAATTCTTTGCCGTACTTCTTGCAGCAGAACACAATGCAATTTGCTAATCATTTCGATAAACACTGCTTAGAAACTGAAGCACCCTCTACTAGGGGCGAAAGAAACAAGCAACTGCTTTGACTTTCTGGACTCTAGTCCGAAGCAGTAATACTTCAATGTTCTGCGCACATCTAACGTATGGAGCAGTACTTCCCCTGGATTGGCATGCTCTGGAAAATAAACAGGAAGGTGGATAGGCTGATTTAGTGTGAACTCAGAAACCACCTTGGGCAAAACTTAGGATCTGTGTGCAAGGATACCGTCTTTGTAAAAAAAAAAAAAAAATTTCAAACAAGGCTCCTTGCACTAGAGGGATAGAAGTTCTGAAATTCTTCAAGCAGAAGAAACTGCAACTAAAAATAGTGTTTTCCAAGACAGAAATCGCAAGTCGTAATTGGTTCAAAAGGTGACAGTGTCAACTTTTCCAAAATAAAATTCAAGTCCCAAGCCAGGACAAGGGAAAGGACTGGAGGCTTCAGATGCAACATGCCCCCCAAGAAAAGTACAGGAGACATCCAGCTGAGCAATCTTGCAGTCACCCACGGGCTCATGAAAGGCAGAAATAGCCAAAAGGTGGACCTTAAAGGAAGAATAATGGAGGCCTGAGTATCAGGTAGTCCAGGATATGATTCCCTGGGCAGGTGAAAGGGTCTAGGGAATGTCTGGCAGCCCAGATGGCAAACTGCTTCTACTTCATGGCATAAGTGGCACAAGTGAAGGGCTTGCGGGCAGCTACCAGGATGTCCACCACCCTGCTAAAGACCCCAAACCTGGCAATGGCTACATCCTCAGGAGCCAGGCATGCAGACAGAGGAACTTGAGATTGGGATGGACCAGGGTCTCCTGATCAGCAGATTCCTGCAAAGGGGCAGAGAGACCGGAGGGTCCTCCACCAGCTGCTTAAGCAGAGGGAACCTGATCTGGCAAGGCCAAAATGGGGCTAACAGACTCATGCTGGCCCCTTCCATTTGCAGCTTGATCAGCACCCTCTGAATTAGAGGAAACTGAGGGAATGCGTATAAAAATCTCCCGGTCCAAGAGAGAGAGACACAATGTGTCTCGCCAGAAAACTCCAGGCCCTGGATCTAGTGAGCAGAAGTTGGGCAGTTTTGCGTTGAGTGGGGATGCAAAAAGGTCCAACTCTGGACGACCCCATCTGCTGAACAGATCTTCTATGTGTAACCCCCTGCCAATTTGGGGTTTACCTGTTTTCCTGTGCTCCTTAATGCCCACTGTCAGGCTGGTGTCCTGTCTCGGGTAGTTCTATTTGTGTGAGAGTGCCCTATTGAGCCTCTGTGCCTGTCCTTTTAAGAAAAATGGCTAATCTATGTTTAGTGAATGATCTGTGCTGGGTCCGAGCGATTTAGGGTTTGTGGCCAGCCAGACAGTGCTCTGTTTTGCTCTAATCTGCAGTCCCTATTTGTGCAGAGGGAGCTTATGCAGGAACTGTGCTTATTTATTGTTTATGTGCTGTTATATTAGAGATAGAGAAGTAGGTCTAACCTGCTTTATTTGCAGATCGTTCATCTGGATGGGAGCCACCATGCTACGTCCGGGACTTCCAGTAACTGGACCAATTAGACTCCAGGGGCCTAAAATGGATCCTACCCCAGGGGTCTGGTGGGAAGGAAAACTGTTTTTGTAGTTTTACTACTGGCGCTTAAATTGGCCTGGAGGGGGAGACCATACTGTGACTAACAGCTCCTTCAGCCAACCGAACTTGTGGATTTACCAGAGAAATGCTCAGTGTGCCAAGAGACAGTAGATCAGTTAGAGTTGGAGGTTGATGTATGAACAGTTCGAACCTTCAAGCAGCTGTTCCCAGAAGGAGCACAGGGGAATCGGCGGGAAGAGGCCTAACTTGCCGCCTGCCACTTTTCCCTTGATTGAGAACTGCCTTTAGCAGAAGTCAGACTTGTCTGATTCCAGCCTGGAACTGCAGCAGAAAGAAGAAGTGCAAGTGCAACTTGCGATCTGGACCGAAGACTTGCTCCTGAAGCTATCAGCCCAGCTTGTGAGCAAGATATACTCGGATCGGCAGGTTTGCTCAGTAAAGCTGCTGAATTGCAACCGGACTGAATCCGAACTGTTTTCTGAAGAAGTTATTGCTTTAAATGTGCTTCGTGTGTCAAGACCTGCTTTCCCATGAAAGAGCCTGTTATGCCATCTGGAGGCTTCACCAGCAGAAGATCACGAACTTTGCCAGACTGCTCATCCTGCCTGGGCCCTGCCACTTCCGCCTAGGCTGCTACTCCATCACCAGAGACTGTCACGGCAAGAGACCGGCTTGGGGATCCAGCCCCTACGCAGTAACAACATGCAGGTTGCTGCCAACTGGAGGAAAGGCCGTGAAGAGGAGGTGTGTCGGTTGGCCCCACTTCCCCATGTTTTTTCTGTCATCGCCGGAACAAGGTCTCCATATCGCCTGCCTTTGTAGCAGACTCCTGGTAGCGTGAGTACAATCAGGGTAGCTCCCTACAAAGAAAGCTTAAATCATTTGTGGTAATCATCAAACTGCCTCAGTTTCTTGGGTTTACACAGGACTGAGCCAACCGGCTCGGTTTACAAATAATCTGGTGTCTGCATGTTAACTGTGTTTTCTTTCCATCAAGGACCCCAACATCAGCTGCAACACCGGCCACCCCCGGGTAACGCCTCTGGCTAGCCAGACTTACCATCCTGGGTACCCAGTGTTGTGTGACTGTCAGGTTTGGAGAATAAGTACATGCAATCACTTAACTAAATCAGATAGCCAATCATTTGCCTAGATTCACGCTCCTTCCTTGTTCACTGCCCCTAAATAAACCTGACTGTCTTGTTTTATGCTTAACCTGGCTAGTGTGCATGTTATTAGTGGGGTTACAGTGTTAAGAGTGTGTTGTTGCATTGCTAACCTTATTTTACAGGGGGGCCCCAAGAAAACTGCTGAAGATCTAACCCTGGTGGTAAGTGTGAAGGGTGTGTGCACATTATTACTGTTCCATACTGTTTGTGAAGTTACCACTGAAAAAGGTACTGGGCCACTATGTGGGTTGGTGGATGGTTATAGCTTCCCAGAGGGCTATGCCAGAGAAGACATGCAACCCCAATACCATTTCTCTGGGTGGAGGCACCTTATTAATGAACTCGGGCCCATCAACCTGTGCATAACCCTATAGGCAGGGGTAGTAGTTCTTAGAATAGCACCGCCTAGGGGTTACATATGGATGAGAGGAGCTCCCATTTGTGCATGCTGGACTGAGTCCTGCTGAGACTGTCCACCAGTGTGTTTAGGACGCCTGGCATGTGGCCGCAGAAAGAGTCACGCTGTGCTCCACTGTCCAATACCACACTCTCACTGCCTCCCTGCAAAGGGGATATGAGTAAGTCCTACCCTGCTTGTTGATGTAGTGAACGACACTCAAGATTGTCTGACTGCACAAGCAGTTGCCCTGGAGCAAGATGCTCCTGAAATGCCTGCACATAACAGAGCACCACTCATGTCCAGGGCATTGATATGCAGGGTGGATTCCCACTGGGACCAGGAGCCCTGGGTTTGGAAGGGACCCAGGTGTGCTCCCCAGCCTAGACCTGAAGCATCAGTGGTTAGAATCTGATGCGGGGAAGAAATCTGGAAATTAATCCCTTGAAGAAGATTCAAGGGGTCCATTCACCACTGCAGTACCTTGCATACTGGAGAGGAGACCGGGACTTGTTGGTCCAACTCATCCATGCGCTGGTCCCATTGCACCCTGAGGGTCCACTGAAGGGTGCACATGTGAAGCCTGGCCAGTGGAATGGTGGGAATGGCCACTGCCATTAGACCCAACAACCTGAGGTACAGTATGTCAGGAATGTACGGACTCCGAGCAACTTCCTGAGCTTGAGCTATAAGGCACTCTGCCCTGTTTTGGGGCAGGAAGGCCTTCCCCTGCTCAGCAAAGTTACCATCCAGAACTTTTTGTACTGGACAGAGAGACGGAGGTCTTTTAGATCTAAAATGGGTCGCAGATCTCCGATCTTTTTGGGACCAGGAAAAACCTGGAATAAAACCCTTGATTTCTCTGTCACCTTGGCACCAATTCGACTGCATGCTTGCGCAGAAGAGACTGTACTTCCTCCTGGAGAACAGACAAGAGAGCCAGGGAATAGTTGGAGAGGGGTATCTGGAGGCTGCTGGATGAGCTCCAGGGTATGACATGTCTCTATGATCTGTAAGATCCATGCATCTGAAGTTATGGTTCTCCATTGATTCAGATAGAAGGAGAACCAACCTCTGATGACCACCTCCTGGGGGTCAATCGTTCTGGGGACGCATGCCACAGCTCCAGCGATGGAGGGACGGGCAAGGGAGTCTGGGCTCTGCACTTACCCTTGGTACGGAGGGGCCGAGCTGGGCCTATTGGCCTGTCTATGAAAAGTAGGCCCCCTCTACCATGGAGCCAAGTGTGGTAGAGAGAATGGACAGACTTAACGACTGTGCCAGAGGCTTGCAGATCATTAATGAGGTCCTGGACATCAGGGCCGAAGAGCTTGGTGCTGTTGAAAGGGGCGTTCAGCACCTTGTTTTGCACATCAGCTGCAAATCCAGACACTCTGAGCCAGGAGTGCCTATGAAAATACAAAATTACACATGCCCACACAATGCAAAGCATCATGGGCTGCATATGCATTGTGTGGGCATGTGTGATTTTGTATTTTCTTGAAACTTGGCTTCCCAGCCAAATGCCCTTTGGGGTAACCCTTGCCTCAGTGTTTGCGCACAGAGGTTCTTTGTCTTTTAAATTGTTTTTTATTTTAATGGGTTCACCACAACATAACCCAGACAGACCGCCTTAAGGTAGCTGGTTCATTCCACTGGGGTGTCAAACAGATGAGGCATACTGATGAGTCCTGGTAGACTGAAACACGCTCTATGTCGCCTGTTAGCATCCTTTGCAAACTCTGCGAGAGGCCTTTCGGCACCATGCAATTCTGCTTAAAGTTGAACCAGCATAACATTCTGTGGTGATTTGCATATGCAGCCCATGATGTTTTGCATTGTGTGGGCATGTGTGATTTTGTATTTTCTTGAAACTTGGCTTCCCAGCCAAATGCCCTTTGGGGTAACCCTTGCCTCAGTGTTTGCGCACAGAGGTTCTGTGCCTATGAAGACACATGCCTGTGGCAGCTGCGCTGGCCACCGTATAGCCCATGTCATACTTGGGCCCTGATGAGATGTTTATTGACATCCTCCGCAGTTTGCAAGCACTGGAGCAAGTCTTGCTTCTGGGAGCCATCTGGAAGGGCTTGGGCAGCAGCCTTGCCCTTTCTCCAGTTGGCATTCTGGAATTTAACCATGTGTGACAGACGGTTTACAATCCTCAAGCCCAAGGTCGAGGAAGTGTAACCCCTTTTACCCCAGAAGTCAATTCTGCGGGATTCCTTGTCAGGGGAAGGGAACTAAGGTGCTTAGGCGCCTTGGATCTGTCATGGGCTGCCTTGATTACCACAGAGTCAGTTTAGGCCTGGGCAGCAAAGTAAGGAAGGCCCTGAAGGGCATTATAGAGTTTGTCTGCCCTACGTGGCATAGCTGGTACCATGTCTGGTCTGAGCCAGGCTGCTGTAGTGGCATTCTTCAGGGCTGGCAGCATAGGAGGAATGATCTTAAGGGGAGACTCAGGAACCTCCAGGAAGTCCACCAGGTCTTTCCTGGTGACATCCTCCTCAGACTGAAAGCCCATGGTAGCAGACAACTGTTTCATGACACTGAAAAAGTTGGTATCCTCAGGGGGAGAACTGGGCGTATGCTTGACAGAGTTCTCCCTGACTGAAGAGGCAGTGGACTTATCCGAGATGAGAATGTCTTCCTCTTCATCCTCAATGTCATCAGGGAGGATGAGATCGGATGATACTACTCCTCGATGTCTACCTCCTCGTCTGGCGTCAGATGTGCCAGCCTACAGGGCTGGACGAACAGGTGTTGATGACGAAGCTGCCGCTGACGTTGCCAGTGATGAGGACTTGCTGAAGGCACCCAGCTTCTGAACGAGTACATCTGAGAACTGAACAAGTACTTTGTTCAGGTGTATAGCGGTCATCGATGGAGGGGGGTTCGACAGCACGGGAGCAGACGACTCCCTGTCCTGGATGCCTGACGAGCCTGTAGCCCTGGGAGAAGAAGGGGCAGCAGTCGACGATGTGCCAGTCGAAGGTGGAGGGGCAGACAACCCAAAGGTTGATGTCCGAGTGCCCTGGGAGTCGGGCGGAGGAGCTGTCGGTATAGGTCTGGTAGGAATAAAGACCTGGACAGCTGGTCTCTGTCGAGGCATCCACTGTAGACTAAGAACACCCCGAAGAAGAGGCAGACGAGGAACGAGCTCGCTGCCAGGGGGAACTGTTGAGATCCCGGTCTTTTTTGTGACACCCCCCCCCCCAGGACTTGTCTCAGGCCTTGGAAGACATAGATCTGGTGGGCAACAGGGCGTCTGGGGCTCTGGAGGACCCCTGCCCAGAGCTGGCTACCTGTCCCATGAACAGTTTTAGAGCCTTCCTGCATTGCCTAAGGGTTGTTTGATTAAACTTCTGGCAGAGCTCACAGTCTGAGACGTCATGGTCAGCCCCATGACAGCAGACAGAGTGTTCGTCTGTACAGGTAATCTTCTTTCGGAAGTGACGGAGAAGAGGAAGGATCAACTCTCGACATAAACAAAAAGAAAAAATCTCCAAGGGATATTTTGGTAAAGGCAATAGGAAAAAAGTGGCCGTAGGCCGGAAAAAAGGCGTGAACACTGCAACGAAGCTTCTGCTGAGACTGTGCTTGCAAGTCAACGGCGGGAAAGAACTGAGGAAGGAGTGGGGCCGCCTACGCCTACATAGGGTTGCGAACGTCGGCTGACAGACGGTGTGGGCGGCCCCAGTTATACTGCTGAAAATCATCCAAGTGGATTCCACTTTACTGATGGTGAAGGTTCCTACGGTGTAACCTGATGACTGAGATACCTCCGAAGATGATCTACTATTTCACTGAAAGCATGGTGGACGCCTGGAACAATCTGGCAGCCAAGGTAGTGGCAGTGAAAACAGTGGGGGGCCTCAAGCATGCATGGGCTATAACAGACATAGGGGAATACTGGTAAATGGGTAGGGAGGGTTGCCAGAGACCAGTTAGGCTCTGCCAAGACAGAATAGGTAGCAGGTAACATCTGGGCAGACTGAGTGGGCCAAGCAGTCCTTTTCTGCCAACAAGTTCTATATTTCTATGACCCGCAATCTGTCTCCAAATCTGACCTCTTTTGGACCAAATTAGGATTTTGGATCCTCAGTTGGATTCTGGGGATGCCACACTCAGATTTTTGGATCCAAGAGTTTGATAGTTGGGATCAGACAACTGTATCCGATCAGATCCTATGGTTCCAATGGGATCCATACATGGGATTCAAGTTGACTGGGTCCATGGTCAGATACCACCAATATTCAGTGGCTTCTGAAATCTGAAAAAAGGAGTGGTATTGGACTTCAGCAGTTATTACCTGAGCACCAATACATACCTTCCCTTTCCTAAAAGGCACTATAAATATTCCCAACATGGAGTACTAGTTAGGGCTGTAGCCATCATTTTTATTTAGAAAGCTTCCTAACTAATTATGGAGTTTTGAGTTCACATGTTCTATTACAAGAAGATGCCTCTGTTAATCTTAGTGTGAGCGTGGACAGCTGCATTACACTTATTAGCTTATAAATGTCAATGCAAAGCCAGAAAAAAAGGCTCTTCGGAACAAAGTAAATAAACATAAGCAAGCTTATTACATTGTGGGGAGTTTTTACAACTGAAACAGCAACAAATGAGAGAAAAAATGATTACATGTTCCTATCGGTGAGGTCTTCAAAGTTGTAGCCTCGGATCCGTTGGTGTGTGTCTGATGCAAGAACAGTCTTCCCGTCGGTCAAGCACCAAAGGCACTGCACTCTCACCCCTTCCCAGGAGTCAAGCAGGTTACCATCTAAATCCTGATGGAAGAAACAAATTGCAGTTCAATGGATCAGGAGTCCCAAAGGAGGGTTTCATGTTCTTTACCAATTTCCCCTGGGCATAAAACAAACACACTTTATAAAGCATTTCTTTTTCTCTACTCATTCCAGTGAATGAAAGATGCTGCAGCATGTGACAATCTCTTATAATGTGAATTATAAAATGCGTTGAAGTACTGGTATTCAAGAAATCTGACTGGTCCTTAGCTGTGATAACTCCTACAATGAACCCATGGCAAAAGGCCCAACCAGTCTCATTACCGACACTGAGATCTTCACAGCTACCCTACTGGATATTTTAACTTCCAAATGGCAGCAATCACCACACACACAAAAACTAAAAACCTTCAAATAATCCATAAAAAAAAAAAAAAACTCCCTTAAAGCAGCAGCAGTTAGCGGGGAAAAAAATCATAGTTTTTTTTTTTTTAAAATATATTTATATTTCTGGCAAAAACAAAAACGTTTTAAACTATGTTCTCTTTATCATCCCTTCATTACACATTATTCATAGGTTTAATTTTTTTGTGTTCCTTTGCTTACCATGAAAACCTCCCCTCCTATCTTTACCTTCTTAACCAGAAAATCTCTGCTGAACCACTCAAAGATATAATGGAGGCCCTGTCTCCATATCACGCCTTCTGTTGTGAGTGTGTAGAGTGCGTTAAACCTTCTAAAGCAAAATTATGAATTCTTGTATTCCATGCGTAAACATTCCAGCGTGATTGTGGAAAGTAAACATTATGCCTGCAGTATTTTGAGTTCTTGTATTCCATGGTAAAGAACCGTTCCATCTACTGAATGTAGGGAATGGCACAGAAAAAAGAAATGGGAAAGGAAAGGGAGGCAGTTCCTAAGTGCTTAAAAAAATCATGCAGTTCTTAAAAGCACATGAATCAGAACCACGGACGGGTGAACCTGTTCAGGAGTAATTAACATCGATGACACAAAAACAGTACTGCTCACTAGCTGTGTGCAAAACCAGGGAGGTTTTGGTTTGCCAAATCACCTCTGGTTTTGGTTTTATGGCCAATATTCATTCAATATTAAACATGGTGTATACCTTCAATTTAAAGTATAACAAAGGAAAACAGCATAAATTCTATAAACAGTTTAACAGCATGGCAGCCAGCAAGGCCCAGCTGTTAGTAAGGTCACAGGAAATTGTGCATCTTGTAAGGTACTTGAGCCAGTGGTAAAGTTGAATAAGCACACAGTTTCATTAGCTTGCTATCTAAATTCTTAGCAATAAATGACAGGAGATAACACTCAAAAGGGACACAGGCTGAGGCAATGTAATAGCGGAGTACAGCAGAGGTTAGAGTAACAAGCTGTGACTTGAGCACGGTCCAGCAGACCTGGGTTTGATTTCCCACAACCTCCACATGCATACTGGGTGACTGAGCACGTCACTACTTAACCACCCCCGTGTTCCAAGGTCACCCCTGAAAACAGGCACTATATCTGGTTACAAAAGAAAAACACACATGCAAACAGTAACGCGACTACCTTGTTTAATTAAGCAACTTGTGCACTGCTAAATAAAGTGACTTGGTGACTGAAGGAGGGTAACAGGACAGGACACAGTAAATGACAAATGGACCTCCACCCACCCTTCTGAACCTATTTTTTTTTTTTTTTTTTTGAGAAGCCCTCCACAGTTTTGATAATTTTTTTTTACTCTATTAGGATGAACATGCACGCTGCAATTTTTTTTTTTTTTTGTGTAGTAGAATGCCATGAAAACTAAGAAAATATTACTCACCGTAGTAAGAACAGGTTACCCACCTGTAACAGTAGTTCTAGGAATGGTATATGTTGCTCATCCACACTCTCTGGCATCTCCCTTTCCCCTTTAAATCTGGCTGGAAGTCTTTAAGCTGGCTCCTCCCACCCACCCAGGTGGTAAATACCTCGGCTCCGCCCCATGACGCCATATCTTAGCCCGCTGGAAGCAAGGTTGTGCGCCTAAAGCCGAGGAGGTCAGGTGTGTGTGTGGATGAACAACATATACCACTCCTAGAACTACTGTTACAGGTGAGTAACCTGTTGTTCTAGGATCGTGGATATGTTGTTCATCCACACTCTCTGGCAGACTCCAAGCAGTTCTCCGGGAGGAGGGAGGGAGGCAAGGCGCACACCCCTACTTGGGAAACAAAGACTGGAGAACCGAGGCCCCAAAACCAGCATCCCAGTGTGACTCAAGGTCGATGTGGTAGAGAGTAATAAAGGTGTTTGCTGACTTCCAGGTAGCAGCCTGACAGATTTCCTGGATAGGGATGTCCCTGGAAGCAGCCACCAATGCAGCAGTATGGCGTGTAGAATGAGCTCTTATCCCTCTGGGAGGCTCCTTGCCCGCCATCTCATAGCACAGACCTATGCATGATGTAATCCACCTTGCAATGGTCCGTTTGGCTGCAGGTCTACCAGAAGCTGCTTCAGTGTAGGTGACAAACAGCTGGTGAACCTCACCACGAATTTCCGACGTTCTCTCCATATAAAAGGGGAGAGCATGTCTCAAGTCCAAAGTATGGAGCTTGTACTCTGTGTCCGAGGTGTAATTAGGGTAGTATACTGGCAGAGTTAACACCTGGTTAAGATGAAAATCTGACACCACCTTTGGAAGGAATTTCAGGTGGGGGTGCAGGACAACTTTGTCCCTGTGGAAGACCAGATAAGGGGAGTCCACCGAAAGCGCCTGGAGCTCTCCTGTCCTGGCTGACGTGATAGCTATCAAGAAGGCCGTCTTCCACAAGTGTGAAAGCTCACACTTGTGCATGGGTTCAAATGCCCTGCCCATGAGCTTTGCCAAAACTAGCAAGAGCTCCCACAGAGGTGGAGGGTCACGCACTGGAGGGGATATGTGATCCAGGCCTTTGAAGAAGCTCCCGACCACTGTCTCCTGCGCCAATGTCTGCTGACCAACCCGTGCCCGGTAAGCAGAAATGGCTGCCAGGTGCACCCTAAGGGTCGATGACCATAGACCCCCTTTGGAGAGAGACCAAAGGTAGTCGAGAATGTTAGCCACAAAGCAAGATAAGGAGTCCAGACTCTTACCCTGACACCAAATGGAAAATCTCTTCCATTTGAAGGCATAAAATTTCCTGGTCGATTCCTTACGAGATGCCTCCACCACAGTGTAGACATCCTCGGAAAGACCCAGAGCCTGGAACTCTAGCCGCTCAAGTACCAGGCTGTGAGGCGCAGGGATTGAAGGTCTGGATGGAATACCTTCCCCATGTTCAGAGATATCAGGTCCAGGCGTGTACAGAGCTGCTCCGGGAGCCTGCAGCTGAGGCGGGGGAGATCTGGGTACCAGAACTGGTGCGGCCAGTCTGGGGCTACCAGAATCACCTTCACCAACAAGGGAATATCCCTAGCTGCTGCTGTGGCAGCTGTACCCCTAGTGGAATGTGCCCTCAGGCCTACAGGGGGTTCCCTAGCCAGCTTTAGCGTAACAGAACTGTACGCATGCCACAATCCAGCGTGTAATTGTTCTTTTTGAAGCTGGGCTACCTTTACCCACATCACCATAGGTCAGGAACAGCTGTTGCTTTTCCCCGTCTATGCTACTTTGTATGCTTGATGTAACAAGTCAGGGCGCTCTCTACATCAAGACTATATAGGCAATCTGTGCTCCCCAAAGCCTGGAGTTCAGTGATCCTTCTGGCAGAGGTAATGGCGACCAGAAATACAGGTTACTCACCTGTAACAGGAGTTCTAGGAATGGTATATGTTGTTCATCCACACTTATTGGCAGGTTCCTTGCCGCTTTAAATCTTGCCGGAAGGTCTTCAAGCTGGCTCCTCCCACCCACCCGGGTGGTAAAACTCTCAGCTCCGCCCCATGACGCCAGATCTGGCCCGCTGGAAGCTCAGGTTGTGCGTCGAAGCTGGGGAGGTCGGGTGGGTCGTGTGGATGAACAACATATACCATTCCTAGAACTCCTGTTACAGGTGAGTAACCTGTATTTCTAGGGACATGGATATGTTGTTCATCCACACTGTCTCGCAGACTCCTAGCAGTTCTCCGGGAGGAGGGAGGCAAGGCGCACACCCCCTACTTAGGGAATAAAGACTGGAGAACCGAGGCCCCAAAACCAGCATCCGCGTGACTCAAGGTCGATGTGGTAATGGGTAATAAAGGTGTGTGCTGACTTCCAGGTAGCAGCCCTGCAGATTTCCTGGATAGGGACGTCCCTGGAAGCAGCCACCGATGCAGCAGTATGGACGGGTAGAATGAGCTCTTATCCCTCTGGGAGGCTCCATGCCCGCCAACACAGCAGAGATCTATGCAGGAGGTGACCCACCTACCTATCGTCCAGCTGGCTGCAGGTCTGCCAGGTGCGGCTTCAGCATAGGTGACAAACAGCTGGCGAACCGCTCCGAATTTCAGCCGTCGCTCCTTACAATAAGCGGCCTTCTAGGGTCCAGGTATGGAGCCTATATTAGCCCCTCCAGTGATTGGGGTAAACACGCAGAGTCAGCACCTGGTTAAGGTGAAACTCGACACCACCTTCGGAAGTACTGGTGGGGCGCAGGACAACCTTGTCCTGTGGAAGACCAGGTAAGGAGACTGATGCAAACGCCTGGAGCTCTCCCATCCTTCTGGCTGGATGGATAGCCACCAAGAAGGCAGTCTTCCAGCACAGGTGAGAGAGATCACACCTGTGCACTGGTTCGAATGGCTTGCCCATGAGCTTTGCCAGTACCAGCAGTAAATCACGGAGGTGGAGGTTCTCAGCACCAGAGGGAAATGTGATCAAGGCCTTTGAAAAGCGCCAGACCACCTTTTCCGCCACCGACTGCTCCCCGGCCCGCGCCGGTAAGCAGAGATGGCTGCCAGGTGCACCTTTAGGTCACGACCTAAGCCCTTGACTAGAAAGGGACCATAAATAGTCCAAAATGCTTGCCACAGAACAGGAGGAAGGGTCCAAGCCTTGCCTGACACCAAATGGAAAATCTCTTCCATTTAAAGGCATAGCATTTTCTGGTGCCGACTCCACGGGGCGCCTCAACAACATTAAGGACCTCGTCGGGGAAGAACCCAGGCCTGGAACTCTGGCAGCTCAGGAACCAGGCCGTCAGGTGCAGGGATTGAAGGTCCGGATGGAACACCTTCCCCTGATTGACTGAGAGCAGGTCCGGGCGAGCTGGAAGCTGCCTCGGGAGCCTGGAGCTGAGGTTGAGGAGATCTGGGTACCAGAACTGGCCGGGCCAGTCTGGGGCTATCAGAATCACCTGTGCCTTGTCCCTCCTCACCTTGAGAAGCACCTTGTGAATCAAGGGAAATGGGGGAAAGGCGTAAGAGAGGCCCGGGGTCCACAGCCTCGAGAAGGCATCCCCCTGCAGCGAGCCCTGCTGAGGGGGGCGGGCATGAAACAGCCTCAGCTTCGTATTCTCCTGAGGCAAACAGGTCCACCTGAGGTGTGCCCCAGTGGGAGAACAGATCTTGTACTACCTCCGGCAGGAGAGACCACTCGTGAGATGCAGCCCCTATCCGGCTCAGGGCATCGGCCAGGGTGTTGGAGGCTCCTGCCACATGAATGGCTAGGAGATCCGCCTCCAGGCTGCGCACGAGTGACCAAATGCGGAGAGCTTCCTTGCATAGAAGCATGGAGCGCGTCCCACCCTGGCAGTTCAGGTAGTACATGGTCGTGGTATTGTCAGTCTGGACTCGGACCACTTGACCCCGGAGAAACTGAGCAAAGGCGGTGAGAGCTAGGTGGACCGCTCGGAGCTCCAGCAGGTTGATGTGGCATCGGGACTCCCGCGGGGACTAGAGGCCGCACTCGGTGTTCCCCCAGATGGGCACCCAACCCATCAGAGAGGCATCAGTCGATAGAGGGACCGTCGGCCGGGCGGACAAACGGGATGCCCTCCTGCAGATGGAATGGAACGGTCCACCACTGGAGAGCGTTCCACATCTCCTGGGTCACTATCACTAGCTGGTCCAAAGGATCGCAGCGTTGTGACCACTGGCTGGCCAGTCCCCACTGAAGGGGGCGCATGTGCCAGCGTGCCCAACGGACCACGCTGGTACAGGCCACTATGAGACCCAGGAGGCGCAGGAAGTCCCGGGCAGGGCGCGATTGCCCAACCAGAAATGATTGGGCAAAGGAGGTAAGAACCTCGGCCCTGTCCGCTGGGAGCCATGCTCTGGCTCGAAGAGAGTCGAGCTCTGTCCCGATGAACAGGATCACCTGCTTCGGCTCGAGTTCCGATTTGGCCTCGTTGATGAGAAGGCCAACTTGAGAGCAAACCTGGAGGGCCAGATCTCTGGACCGCCCACCTCCGTCCTGGAGGGCTGCTATCAGCCAATCGTCCAGGCAAGGGTACACCCGGACCCCTCGGCGCCGCAGAAATGCTGTCACCACTGCCATGCATTTGGTGAAGACCCTGGGAGCTGGAGATAAGCCGAAGGGCATGGCTCGGAACTCGAAGAGGGATCCCTCCGCCAGCGGAGGCATCTCCAATGTGACGGACGGATAGGGATGTGAAAGAACGCGTCCTGTAGGTCCAGAGAGCAGAACCACACGCCCGTGTTCCAGAGATGGTATTATCTCGCCAGAGTGACTATCCTGAAGGTTCGAGACCTTAGGAACTTGTTCAGGTCGTGTGGAATGAGAATGGGCGCCAGCCCCGTCCGTTGAACCAGAAATACCTGGACACGAACCCGGGTCTGAAGGGGGTTCTCTACCTCCGTGATCACCTCCTTTTGGAGGAGGAGAGCGATGTCGGCTCGGCGAGCCGCCAGTGAACTCAGGACCCGAGGCCCCCAGGTGCGGCACTCCTGAAGGCGGGGCCTGCTCGAATTCCAGAGGTAGGCCTTTTCCCACCACCTCCAGTACCCACCTGTCCGTGGTAACAGTGGACCAGGCGGAAAGGAAGTGTCTGAGCCGTCCCCCAGGGGGAACCAGGGGTGAGGTGACAGGGATGGGGGCGACACCCCTCAGCCCGTCACTGGGCAGGCTTGGAGGAAGGACCGGCCGAGGGACCACCTGGCCTTTTCCTCCCTGCTTCCTGTTGGAGGAAGCCCGGCTGGCTGGAGTTTGGGATGCCAAGCTCAAGCCTGCTGGCCTGGCGTTGCTGGGCAGGCGGCGCCAGCAGGCGCCAGAAGGACGAAAGAGCTTAGGCTGTGGCTTGCGGCCTTTGTCCTTCTGAGCGGAAGAGACCGAGTCCAAGGTAGCATTGGACTTCTCGATCCTCTGCAGGTGACCTTCCACCCCAGGGCCGAAGAGGTCAGTCCCCAAAAAGGGAACATCCGTCAACTTGTGCTGGGTATCCGAGGTAAAGGTGGATATCCTCAGCCAAGCCCGACGACGCATGGCCACTGCGGCCGCCACAGACCTGGCACATGAGTCCCCGATGTCTAACGCAGTCTGGAGCTGCTGTTTTGCCACTGCCCTGCCCTGGTCCCGCACCTGCCTGACCGTAGTCTGCAGATCTGCGGGAAGATGAGGGACAACCTCATCCAGGGAGCCCAACAGGGCGTGAGAAAAATGTGCCATGAGGACGGCCGAACTGGCCTGACGAAGCCCGAGAGAGGACGCAGCATAGACTTTTCGCCCGGCATAATCCAATTTCTTGGATTCCTTGTCGGGAGGTTTGTCTACATCCCTGGCGTTCCCGGCACGCCGGAAAACGCTGTCGGTAACCAACCCCTCGGCCGAGGGGTGTTCCGAAAAACCGGACAGGGAACCGGTAGGGACCGCATACTTCCTGGCCATCCTGGCCGAAGGCGCAGGGCAGGAAGCAGGACGCTGCCAAAGTTCCAAGGCTGGACCCACTATGGCTTCGGCCACCGGAAAGGCCTCCGTAGGAGAATCCCCTCGGTCCAGAATCTCCGTGAGGGGATACCTGGCCCGTTTAGAAACGGGTTCGAGCTTCATCCCGGTGGACTCCGAGATGAGTCGAAGCAACCCTAAGAAGGACGAAGGGCTATCGTCCACTGACTGCCCTCCCGAGGACTCCAAGTCCATGCGCTTGGAGAAGAGGGAGGAACCATCATCGGACTCGGAAGAGTCCTCAAAGAGCTGCCTCGGGCCTGAGCCACCCTCCACCTGCCGAGGTTTATCGGGAGTGAGGGTGACAGACAGCCTATGGGGCAAACCCAAGGCCGACTGAGAATTTTTGGTCAGAGCCCCAACTAATGGCTGTGGAGGCGGAGGTCCCACCAGAATCGGTGGGGCAGCTGGAATTGGCCGAACAACCGGCCTGGGATCAGGCTCCTCGGCTACAATGAGGGGTTGTTTCGGCCGCTCCGGTGACAGCCACTTAATGGCTGGGAAGACGACTAGAGTGGCTTATTCCCAATCAAAAGGAGCTGTTGCCATGAGTTCTCGTACCTCCAACGCACAACTGCGCCAAGCCTCCTCGTCCGAGGAAGAGCGGGCGACGAAGCGCCATCACGTGCCGAGACCGAGACTCTATGGCGGGCGGGATCGTTGACGGGCGAGATGTCCGAGACCGAGAGTCTCGACTAGGCCGAGGAAGGCGAGGAGAAGTGTCAGAACCGCACTCCTCGGACGATCCCACCAGACCGCGGAAGCCAGAGCAGGCAGCCGACGGATCCTCAACTCCCACCGGGGAACCGGGGAGAGGGGATTCTCAGCTTCTCCAGCCGACAACCCGTCTAACGGGTCGAGAAAAATCTCGACCGCGTCGTCAGGAGTCTCGGTCAACTGGCCTGACGGGGACACTGTGAAGCCAGTGGCTGAAGCTGAGGGGTCGACCGAACTCGACTGTCGACAAGGGGAGGGGGATCTTTCCCGCTCCCAAGAGCGTCAACGGAGAGACTTACTTTTGCTCTTTTTGGGCCTGGAAAAAGGTCCCGAAGAAGTTGAACCCTCACCTTTCGTCGAGAGGGTCAGACAAAGCTCCTTAAAAGAAGCCGAGTACGAGGCACCGAGAGAGAGCGGGACAAATGCCGCAGCCGAGGTAGAAGCGGCCCGCGCCGCCTCCTCTTCGAGGGCGATCATCTGCTCGAGCTGATCCGCCGAGCCCGCCGCCGCGGACACCGCCAACCGGGCCTCTTTAGATTTCACCGGTGGAATTCTTCTCTCGGGGCGCCCCAGTTGTAATCGGGCAGCACGGTCTTCAAGGACGTAGGCCGAAAAAGAACAGCACAAGTCGCAGGCCTGCGGGTCGTGCTCACGGCCCAAGCAGTAGACGCACGTGGAGTGCGGATCCGTCCGAGACATCTTCTGCCCGCAAGGGCACCTCCAGAAACCAGGAGTCGATTGATCCTTCACAGCCGTGAGGAGAAAAAGACCGAAGTCTTTTTAGCAAAAACTTTTTGATTTCGAACTTTCGAAGAATAAGGAACCAGTCTTAATCACAGAGCGTTAAGGAGGGAACCTGAGCTTCCAAGTGGTAAGGAAGATCTGGCGTCATGGGGCGGAGCCGAGAGTTTTACCACCCGGGTGGGTGGGAGGAGCCAGCTTGAAGACCTTCCGGCAAGATTTAAAGCGGCAAGGAACCTGCCAATAAGTGTGGATGAACAACATATCCATGTCCCTAGAAACACTGTTTTCCAAGTCACATATCTGAGGTCTGCTGAAGACATCGGCTCAAATTGGGGCTGCATAAGCTGAGCAATGCAGATTTTCAGATCCCACATGGGGGTGGGCTCCCTGTGCAGTGGATGCAAACGTAATAACCCCTTAAAGAAGTTTTTGAACACTGGCTTTGAAGCCAAAAAGGCAGCAGCCTTGCCTGCTGATAAATAAGCTGAAACAGCTGCCAAGCGCACCCTCAGGGTGGAAATAGCTAAACCTGAGGAGTGCAAATGGTCCATATAGTCCAGGACTATAGAAATGCTAGCTTGGGCATGGTCCAAGGCTTTACCCTGACACCAAAAGAAAAACCTTTTCCATTTAGAGGCATAGGTCTTCTTAGTAGAAGGCTCTCTGGAAACTCAGCATATCCAAGACTCCCTCTGAGAGGTGCCAAGTCTGCATACTCTAGATCCTCAAGAGCCATGCTTTGAGTCTGAGGGACAGCAAGCCGAGGTACACGATTCTGCCCTATGAAGAGGACAATAGGTTGTACCTCCTGGGAAGACTGATCGGCTTGGCTACTGACACTGATAGGAGCATGGAGTATCAAGGCTGCCTGGCCCAGTCTGGGGCAGTGAGAATCACTGAGGCTGCCTGAAGCCTGAGCTTGTTCAGTACTTTCAGCAACAGAGGGAAGGCATACTGGAACCTTTCTGTAGAGTCCAACAGAAGTGCATCCAGAGGAACTGTGCTCTTACTGGGGGGCATGCAGCAATATTCTGGGAGCTGGTGATTGTCTGGAGGCTGCAAACAGATCCACCTTTGGGATGCCCAGTCTCCTGAAAATGGTCTGCAAGACCTGTTTGTTCACTGTCCACTCACTCGTGGTGGTTCTGGTTTATTCTGCTGAGGGCATCCACCAGGACATTGTCCTTGCCTGGAAGGTGGACAGCTGAGAGAGATACCTTTAGGGAATATGACAGGGACCAAATTTTTATTGCTTCTGTGCAAAGGGGGTTGACCTTGTGCCCCTTTGCTTGTTTATATAGTACATGGTGATTGCACTGTCTTTTCTGACTTGCACCACCTTCCCCCTTACCTGACTGGTTAACGACTGAAGAGCCAGAAGAACTGCCCTGAGCTCTAACAAACTGATGTGCAGGAGAGACTCCTGCTTTCCCCATGAGCCGTGTGATCCCCCAGATGTGCACCCCACCCTAGGGAGGAACCATCTGTCGACAGCACCAGAGAAGGGACCTGCTGCAAGAAGGGAACCCCTTGTCTAAGGTTTTTTCTTTCCTGCCACCACTGCAGAGCTTGAAGAAGGGTGGCTGTGATTGGGTCCAATTCTGATAGGGACTCTCTTTTGGGACCAGTATTCCCTTAAATGAAATAGGATGCCTCTTACCTGGAACCTGGCTCCTGGGACAGTTGCTGTAGAGGCTGCTATGTGACCCAATGATTGCAGGAAGTGCCTTGCTGGCCTGGGGATGTGCAGTGTAAAGGAACTGGCTGTCTGGATAAGGTTGTCTACCCTGTTTTGAGGGAGGTATGCCATTCCTGTTCCAGTATCCAGTTCTGCCCCTATAAAAACTTGAGCAACTGTACAAGTTCTAGGACAGACTTTTTGTGGTTCACTAGGAACCCCAGGGAGAACAAGGTGTTCTGAGTTACAGACAATGCCTCCTTTACTTGCTGGTGTGACTGGCCCACAAGAAGCCAGTCGTCCAGATAGGGGAACACAGACACCCCTTGTCACCTTAAGTGTGCCACTACCACAGCTAGGCATTTTTTGAACACCCTTGGAGCAGATGTCAGTCCAAAGGGCATTGCTCTGAAAGTACAGTTACGTAATAACGTACCGTAACAGTAGATCTTCAAGAGGAGCTCTTGCAACAGGCTATGACATTCAGGACAATGCCGCAGGCACTAGGACCATCCGGAAACTTCTCAGCCAGCAGTATACAGCAGGGACCGCCCCCCACGCCAGCCCCAACCCGACGTCTGCCCTGATACAAAAGGGGGCGGACCCAGCTCCACCTCAGTTCTCCCGCAAACAAGCCATGACAAGAGAAGGAGATGAAGCAAACAGAGGAGATGTAAATGAAGATGGATCTGCACACCTCGAGGGGAAAGGCGGGTGGGAAAATAACACCTGCTGCAAGAGCTCCTCTCGAAGATCTACTGTTACGGTAAGTTCTCGCACAACTGTACTATCTTACTTCGAGTGGGAGCTCTTGCAGCAGGCTATGACATTCAGGACTGAATACCAAGCAGTCCACGCCAAAGAGGTAGACTACCCCGGGAGGTGGAATATGCTGACTCCAGAGGCCTCAGGACAGAAGTCCTTGCAAAACAGCCAGGCTGAAGCCGGCCCGGCATCTGGAGATGATATCCAAGCTGTAATGCTTGACAAAGGTATGCACAGAGTTCCAGGTGGCGGCCGCACATATGTCCCTGACAGAGACATTTCTCAGGGCGGTGAATTAAACAGACACTCCTCTGGTGGAGTGACCCCTAACCGGGCCCGGTAGCGGCTTACTGTGTTTTTCATAGCAGAAAGAAACGCAGTGGACTATCCACTTCGATATCATCTGCTTGGTTACCTGTTTACCCAAGCATTATGGTGCAAAGGCCACAAAAAGTTGCTCCGATTGACGGTGCGCAGCCGTCTGCTTGAGGTAATACCTCAAAGTCCTGTGGACATCCAGTGTGTGAAGGACAGCCTCCCCTCTATTGGATGGGGAAGGAAAATAAACTGGAAGGTCAACCGACTGGTTGAGGGTCAACTCAGATCACTTTCAGGAGAAACTTAGGATTTGTTCTAAGAGAAACCCTTTCCCTGTGGAAAATCAAATACGGCTCTTTACACATCAGAGCCTGAAGCTCGGAAACTCTTCAAGCAGAGGTAATAGCAACCAAAAAAACAAACATTCCAAGAAAGGTAACGCAGCTCACAATCCGCTGCCGGTTCAAAGGGAGGGTGAGCTTCTCCAACACAAAAAGGAGATCTCAGGGTGGGATAGGGTCTCAAATGGGAGATCTCATATGCAAAATTCCTCTTAAAAAGGTGCGGGCGACATCCAATTGCGCCAACGCCTCATCTCCAATGAGAGCATGATAGGAGGAGACAGCCCACATGTGCACCTTGATAGAGGAGTAACTCAGGCCATTTTGATACAAGAAGAGGAGATACTGCAACGCTGAGTTCACTGGACATGTGACGGGGCCCAAATGCTGTGACAAGGCCCACAGACAAAAACGCTTCCACTTCATAGCATAGGTGGAGCGGGTGGAGGGCTTTCTTGCCGAAACTAGGACTGCCGTCACTTCTGGGGAAACCCCGTATCTGTGTTGAGCTACGTCTGAAGGAGCCAAGCATGTAGGTGCAAGGACCGAAAGTCCGGATGGACCAGCGACCCCTGTTCCTGGGACAGCAACTGCGAGCATATGGGCAGCGGAATTGGAGGCTCCGTGGATAACCGCTACAGGAGTGGGAACCAAATCTGCCAAGGCCATCTGGGGGCTACAGGATTCATTCAGGCCCCTTCTGCCTGTAACTTTAGTAGGACTCTCTGAATGAGAGGGAAGGGCGTGAAGGCACAAAGAAACCTCCCTGCCCAGCAAAGGGATAATGCATCTGGCCAGAAAACTCCAGGCGCGTGCTCTCGCGAGCAAAACATTGGCAGTTTGGAGCTGCGTGGTGACGCAAAGAGGTCCAGCTCTGGATGACCCCTCTTGTCAAAGAGCTAATCTGCCACGGACTGTAGCAGCTCCCACTCATGCACTCTGGATTGAGACCTGCTTAAGCTGTCGGTCAGATCGTTGAGGACGCCTGGAACGTGCACTGCAGACAGCAGAATGCGCCGCTCCAGCGCCCAGTACCAGACTCTCATCACCTCCCTGCAAAGGGGATACGAATGAGTACCCCCTTGCTTGTTGATGTAGAAGATGACCGCCATATTGTCTGTTTGAACCAGAAGAGAGCCTGGCACCAGGTCCTCGTGAAAGGCCTGTAAGGCTTAGAGAACCGCTCGCGTCTCCAGTACATTGATGTGAAGGGACTGCTCCTCAGGTGACCAAACCCCTTGCGTTTGATGAGCACCCAGGTGCATTCCCCACCCCAGGTCTGATGCATCTGTTGTAGGAATCTGACCTGGTGGCTCCGGACGAAAGCTGACCTCTTTCTCCAAATTCTGGGGGTCCACCCACCAAAGCAAAGTTCTCCTGACTGGCTCGGTGATCCTGACCATGAAGTCTAGATCGTCGTAACCTTGGTCCCACTGTACCCTGAGCATCCACTGTGGGATCCGCATGTGGAGGCGGGCCAAGGGGGTGACAGAAATGGCTGCCGCCATGTGCCCCAGTAGCCTGAGGCAGTCCCGTACTGGAACCTGAGGAGTTATTGAGATCCTTTCGGCAATCTCTCGCAGACGATCGCCCCTGTCCTGGGGGAGAAAGGTCATGCCCTGGATAGAATCCAGGACCGCTCCAATGAAGACAAGCTTTTGACTAGGCTCTGGGGACAATTTTTGTAGATTCAGGGTGATCCCCAGCTCTTG
Organism: Neoceratodus forsteri; assembly: GCA_016271365.2. Classification (NCBI taxonomy): domain Eukaryota; kingdom Metazoa; phylum Chordata; order Ceratodontiformes; family Ceratodontidae; genus Neoceratodus; species Neoceratodus forsteri. The sequence goes on from CM057451.1 coordinate 237,238,995, forward strand.
GAATAGAGTATAGGTGTCTCCGAGGGCACGAAGTACGCCTGCCCTTGACGGGGCTGTAAGTAGCCAATCGTCTAGGTATGAGAAAACTTAGTGTCCCATGCATCTTAGAGCCGCAGCCTCCACTGCCAAGCATTCTGTAAAGACTCGAGGAACGGAAGAGAGGCCGAACGGAAGAACTCTAAACTGGTAGTGCTCCCCTTGGAAGTGGAACCTCAAAAACTTCCTGTGGGGAAGGAAGACCCAGATATGCATATATGCATCTTGCATGTCAAGGGAGGAGAGCCAGTCTCCTTGGTGCAGAGGAAGTAGACCCGAGAGGGTCACCATCCTGAACCTTTTGTACTCTATAAAGAGATTTAGAGAGCTGAGGTCCAGAATGGGACGAAGATCCTGTGTCTTGTTTGGGACCAGGAAGAAATGGGAGTAAAACCCCTTTTCCTGCTGACGCAAGGGGACTACCTCTATTGCCCTTTTCTGCAAGAGGGTCTGAATCTCTCCTTCTATTAGTGGGATGTGAGAAGGAGGATAACGGGAGTACTTTGGTGGAGTATTTGGGGGGAACTCCGTGAACTCCAGCGTGTGTCCTCTCCTGATGATATCTAGGATCCAGTGGTCCGCAGTAATTGACTTACACCCTTCGAAATGAAAGAAGCGGCCCCCGACTGTCTCCCCTGGGTCTTCCTGTGGAAAGGGGGAAGGGGCGGAGGGGAGTCATTGGGCTGAGCTGGGTGTAGGCAAACAGGCCTGGGAGGACTTGGGCCCATGGGTAGGAGCGCCTCCAGGCTGCTGGTTACCGGATCTCCTACGGAAGCCGCGCCTCTGCCCCTGCTTATTACCACGGGCATGACCTTGGCCACCTGAGGGCTTACGAAATGGCCGCTTATGTTGTCTTCGCTGGTCACCGCGGTACATCTGGCGGACCGACCAGATAGACTTGCCCGACTCTTGGAGATGAGAAATCAAAGCTTCCGTCTCCTGCCCAAATAGTACGGTACCCTGGAAGGGTAAATCCTTGATACCGGCCTGCAGATCCTGGTGAAAGCCCGAGACTCTCAACCAGGCGTGGCGCCATAGGCACACCCTGGAAGCGGCTGCCCTGGCTGCCGTATCTGCAGTGTCATACGAGGCTCTCAGGACATGGGAGCCTACGTCTGAGCCCAACTTCATGATGTCCAGAAGCTCTGTCTTCTGATCAGAATCTGGCATGGCTTTCAAAAGCTCTTGTCCCCTCTCCCATAGCGCATTCTGGTACTGGACCATATGCGTCAAGAAGTTGAGGGACCATATGGAACAGGTGGAGGCAGAATAAACCTTCTTACCCACTTGGTCCAAAGAGCGAGACTCGGGGTCGGGAGGCTGTGAGTTGAGGTGTTTCGGCTGCCTGGATTTATCATGGGCAGCCGTGATCACCAAGGAGTCCACCTGAGGGTGTTCAGCTAGGAAAGCTTCTGCCCTCAGGGCCTTGCACAGCCTATCAGACTTCTTAGGAACAGCCGGGATGGAAGCTGGATGTTTCCAGGTAGTCCGTGTGAAGTCCTGGAAAGTATCCAAAGGAGGGACCACCAGTGGTTTCAGCTCCTTCTGCCTCAGGTACTTTGCCAGTCTCCGGCGTTCTGGATCCAGGACCTCCGTCTCCCACTCGTTGGAGGCCTGGATATGCCTCATGACATCCATGAAGGTTGGATCGTCTGGAGGCGAGCGAGGCTGGTCCTTCTCTCCCGGGGACCGCTGCAAGCTGAGAGAGGAAGATGACGAAGATGAGGATGAGGGAGATCGACTATAACATCTAGAATAATCTGACCTCTCCTTATGACCAGACTCCCGCTGTCGTCGGTAACTGGGGGACCGACGTCGGTCGAAGACCGACTCTGGTCCCGAGACCGGCGACGGAGCAGAGACCGGCGCTGGGAGCACTTTCGTCTTGAAGACCGAGAAGGACTCCGAGAATGTGTCCTAGACCGACGATAGTCTCCAGAGTTCCTGGAGTATCATCAGTGGTCCCCAGACCAGGTGCGGGAACGAGCCCTAGAAGGAGGTGTAGGCGGTCACTCCGGGGACTTCCGTAGGGAGGGCTCACCTCCCGGCTGTGCTTTGCCCGCTGGGTCTGGTACCGGTGTCTGGGCCAATGACGGGGGTTGGGGTGTTCCGCTTCTGTACCTGCCCCCACCAAAAGGAAAATCGCTCCTGCAGTTTGTCCTTCATAAAAAGTTCTGCCGCTCGGCCCGGAAAGGGAGTATCTGGGACGTCGACCCGCAAAGGACAGCCCTCCTGGGGGCCTGAGAGGAGGAGGACTTGGGCGACGGAGACGTCAGCTCTTCCATGGCCGATCCCTCGCCCTTTGCCCCTTGAACTGGCGTTGATGGTGGTACCCGGCGGTGGGGGTGCCGCCAGAAGCGCCGCGGAAGTCACTGAGCTCCGAGGCGCACCTTTAGCAGGTGGCGCCGGTGCCTTGGGAGGTGGGGCCGCAGCTTTCACCTACAAGGGCTTGGTGGTAACCCTTAGCGGGGTTACCTTCAGCCTAGCCAGCTTCTCCCCCGAAGGGATGGCCTTGGCCTGTGACGATTTCAGACGCTCTCCTGATCCCAAACGGCAGGCCTTCTTGGGAGAGGGCTGCGACTGAGACCGGGACCGGTGCTGGGACCAACTACGGTCTTTACCGTGACACTTTTCTTTGCGTTTCCCCTCGGAGGAGTGCAGACCCATCTACTTCTCCAGAAGAAAAGCCTTCAGGGCCTTCAGAGGACGGATGTGGGTCTGGCTAGTAAATGCCTGGCAGGCAGAGCAGGCTGCGGTGTCGTGGTCCGGCCCGAGGCAGAAAATGCAGCGTCGATGGCCATCCTTGACCGGGATCTGCCTCCCACACTCGCACTTGTTTTGATGGTGTTCAGGCAAGGCAGAAGACGGTGAAGACATCCGTCAGAAAACTTCAAAAACTGTCAGAAACGGTCCAACGTCAGTTAAACTACAAAAAAACGTTGAAAACGGTAAGAAAAAGCGGGTTTTGTAGAAAATCTTGTTCCTGGCAAGCTGAATGTAGATCTTCTCACTTCATGTGCGGGACGCGGCGAGAAAATAACTGAGGTGGAGCTGGGTCTGCCCCTTTTTGTATCAGGGCCGGCGTCTGGGGCGGTCCCTGCTGTATACTGCTGGCTGAGAAGTTTCCGGATGGTCCTAGTGCCTGCGGCATAGTCCTGAATGTCAGCCTGCTGCAAGAGCTCCCACTCAAAGTGATATCTGGTAATGACCTGATGGCAACCTGAATCTTAGGTACTTTCTGTGTGACCTTCTGATTGGGATGTGGAAGCAGGCATCTTTTAGATCCAGGGATGCTAGCCAGTCTCCCTGTCTCAAGGTAGGTAATATGGTAGTCAGGGTGACCATTTTGAATTCTGGTTTTGCCAGGTGCTTGTTTAAGCATCTGAGATCCAGAATGGGACACTACTCCCGTTTTCTTTATTGTAAGGAAGTATCTTGAATACAGTCCCTTTCCTTTCTGAATGGAAGGAACTGGTTTTTACTGCCTGTAGCTGCAGAAGGGCTGAAACTTCCTTCTCCAGTGGATCGTTTTTGATGGGGAAGAGGGCTTGAAGGCCCTTGACCTCAACTTTGGCCTAGTCTAAGCTGAGGACAAGTCCCTGGCCCACTACTTCCAGGACCAATTTGTCTATGGTAATGTTTTCCCACTCCTGGAAATAGTGGGCCAGTCTGCCCCTACTGGTACTGGGGAGGCGACCCGGACATTCTCTTCAGGGAGTCTGCTTGGATTGTGCTACTGACTGGTCAGTGGGGCTAGTGTGACCACTGCCCCTGCCCCTAAAGTATCCCCCTGGGTTGGTACTGGGGAAAAACCTGAGGCTGGAAAAAATGGCCTGTACAGAGTTCTAACCCTGCCACCCCTAGGGTGGTGTTTCTGGGGGCTGGCAGCTCTCTCCTTGACTGCTGCACTTTTGTAAGCAGCTTTGTAGTCATCCATTTTTTTTCATGTATGCGTCTGTTCTCCAAACAGATGCAGGGTCATAAGGAAAATCCATGGCTTTGTTTTGGGTGTCTTATGAGAGGCTGGTAGTTCTAAGCCATGCAAACCTTCTCAGAGATACTGCTGAAGCCATCTGCCTGAATGCAGTGTCATTTGCATCCACTGCCATCCTGAACTGAGGCTTCAATGCCCCGCTTAACAGCTTCCTCCAGATCTGCAGCCACTGGAGGAGGAACTGACTTGGCAATTTCTAATATAGTAGACCAAACACTCTTTTGATACCTGGCTCAACAGGCCATACAGGACGCCTGCCTAACAGCCAGGGAGGATCCTAAATAAACCTTCTCGGCTACAGAATCCATTCTCCTGGAGTCTTTTTCCGGAGGGTGGGAAGCCAGAGGGATGCCAGCTTTATCACAAGCTGTAGCCTGCACTACACCTTCATGACTGGGGTAGTCAAACAAGAATTCAGCCCCAGTCTTATCCATCTTCATGGTCTGCTTCTTTAAAGACTTGTTTAGTGGGAGAAGCAACCTTTTTGATGGATGAACATCCATCACTTCTTTATAGTACTCTTCCTCCTCATCCTCCAAAGATTCCTGGGATGGGAGGTCTAGAAACTGGGCTACTTGCTTCATAAAAGCAAAGAAAGAAGTAAAATCTTAATTTCCCTTATCCTCCCTCTCCACCTTCCGTATTGTAAATGCCATTAAGTCTTTCACAGTTTTACAGTATGGAATTTGCCTTATGTGTGTTATCACTGTTAAACCATTTCGTATTTACGCAAGTTTACAGCTCTGCTTACCTACTTGTACTGTCTGTTTACCTGTATGTTATTTTTACAGCTCTGCTTACCTGCTTTTACTGTTCTGTTTACCTGTATGTTATTTTTTACCCCCGGGTCGCCCCTGAAAAAGGGACCTCCGAGGCCCAGTGGGCCTACCCGGTCAACAAAATTCAATAAATCAATAAATAAATAATAAATAAGGGAATTATGCTTGTGAGGATCAGGGGAAATACCTGGCTCTATGGGTTCACCATACTCCTCATCCTCATCTTCTGGTTCTTCACCAAGACCAGTATCCTCAAAAGGCTCCCCACTTTGGTCTGTTAAACCGAGAGCCTGTGACCCGGGAATTTGTGGAACCGGTTATCAACTGGAATTGGAGACTGCAAGGACTGAATGATCCTGATCGCGTTCGCGATGGTCTCAGCAGAAGAAACCGTGATTGGTACCGGTCGTAGTACCTGGTGCTTTTCTTTTCCTTTTTAACTGTGACAGCCAATTCAGCAGCCTTATCTGCAGTTCTTTTCTTAGTGGAACTACTGCCCCTGTCACAGGGCAGCCCCTCCGGTTCAGTAGGTTGTTCCATAGCCGGATTAGCAGTCTTTTCTGCCATTTGTCCTTCAGCCTCGTTAACCTTCTTTCAATAGTGGACTGAGGGAAATTAGAACAAATTTCACAATCTGTCTGAAGGTGGTCAACCCCCAGACAGAACAAGCAGATCAAATGAGGATCTGCTTTCCCCACACTCTGTACAGTGCTGGAAACCTGTGGGTCCTGTTCTATTTTTAGGTTTCTGTGACATAAGAAAAACCAAAAGAAACCCTATACAAATATATATATATATTTTTTTGGTCTGTTGTTACAGCGGAAAACAAGACGTCAGGAGTTACCCTGGAATTTTTTTTGAAATCAGTCATAGACCAGGAGTTACCCCGGTTGAAAAACTGACCCACTACCCGGGAATTACACTGGTAAAAACTGTCTAACAGACTATACCAAGTTGGAATAAATTCTAACTAAATTTGAAATAAGAGACACAAGAAAAATAAGGGAACTGTCGTTTCCCCCTTGGTTAAAAAACCAGGAGAAAAATGACTTACTCCTCTATAACTAAAATCTAAACAATTACTACCTGTAAACCAAAGACAGTGATAAGAATACCAAATAAATACAGGTTACTCACCTGTAACAGGAGTTCTAGGAATGGTATATGTTGTTCATCCACACTGTCTGGCAGGTATCCTTGCCACTTTAAATCTTGCCGGAAGGTCTTCAAGCTGGCTCCTCCCACCCACCCGGGTGGTAAAACTCTTGGCTCCGCCCCATGACGCCAGATCTGGCCGCTGGAAAGCTCAGGTTGTGCGTCGAGCGGGAGAGGTTGGGTGGAGTGGATGGATGAACAACATATACCATTCCTAGAACTCCTGTTACAGGTGAGTAACCTGTATTTCTAGGGACATGGATATGTTGTTCATCCACATGTCTGGCAGACTCCTAGCAGTTCTCCGAGGAGGAGGCAAAGCGCACCCCTACTTAGGAATAGAGACTGGAGAACAGAGGCCCGAACCAGCATCCCGGCGTGACTCAAGGTCGATGTGGTAATGGGTGATGAAGGTGTGTGCCGACTTCAGGTAGCAGCCCTGCAGATTTCCTGGATAGGGACATCCTGGAAGCAGCCACCCGATGCAGCAGTATGGCGGGTAGAATGAGCTCTTATCCCTCTAGGAGGCTCCATGCTCGCCAACTTATAGCAGAGATCTATACGGAGGTGACCCACCTGCCTATATCGCTTGGCTGCAGGTCTGCCAGGTGCGGCTTCAGCATAGGTGACAAACAGCTGGCGAACCTCTCCCAATTTCAGCCGCGCTCACTTATAGTAAGCACGAGCCCTTCTAGGGTCCAGAGTATGGAGCCTATATTCGCCTCCGAGGTGTGATTGGGGTAGAACACTGGCAGAGTCAACACCTGGTTAAGGTGAAACTCGACACCACCTTCGGAAGGAATTTTGGGTGGGGGCACAGGACAACCTTGTCCCTGTGGAAGACCAGGTAAGGAGACTCGATGCAGAGCGCCTGGAGCTCTCCCATCCTTCTGGCTGACGTGATAGCCACCAAGAAGGCGGTCTTCCACGACAGGTGAGAGTTCACACCTGTGCATTGGTTCGAATGGCTTGCCCATGAGCTTTGCCAGTACCAGCAGTAGATCCCACGGAGGTGGAGGTTCTCGCACCGGAGGGGAAATGTGATCAAGGCCTTTGAAAAAGCGGCAGACCACCTTCTCCTGCGCCACCGACTGCTTCCCGGCCAGCCCCGGTAAGCAGAGATGGCTGCCAGGTGCACCTTAAGGGTCGTCGACCTAAGCCCTTGCTGAGAAAGGGACCAAAGGTAGTCCAATATGCTCGCCAAGGAACAGGAGGAAGGGTCCAGGCCCTTGCCCTGGCACCAAATGGAAAATCTTCCATTTGAAGGCGTAGCATTTTCTGGTTGACTCCTTACGGGACGCCTCAACCACGTTGAGGACCTCGTCGGAAAGACCCAAGGCCTGGAACTCTAGCCGCTCAGGAACCAGGCCGTCAGGTGCAGGGATTGAAGGTCCGGATGGAATACCTTCCCTTGATTGACTGAGAGCAGGTCCGGGCGAGCTGGAAGCTGCCTCAGGAGCCTGGAGCTGAGGCTGAGGAGATCTGGGTACCAGTACTGGCGGGGCCAGTCTGGGGCTATCAGAATCACCTGCGCCTTATCCCTCCTTGCTTTGAGAAGCACCTTGTGCATCAAGGGGAGGGAAGGCGTAGAAGAGGGCCGGGGTCCACGGCCTCGAGAAGGCATCCCCCTGCAGCGAGCCCTGCTGAGGGGGGCGGGCATGGAACAGCCTCAGCTTCGCATTCTCCCTGGAGGCAAACAGGTCCACCTGAGGTGTGCCCCAATGGGAGAATAGATCTTGTACTACCTCCGGCAGGAGAGACCACTCGTGGGACGCAGCCCCTATCTGGCTTAGGGCATCGGCCAGGGTGTTGGAGGCTCCTGCCACATGAATGGCTAGAGATCCACTTCCAGGCTGCTGCCACGGTGACCAGATGCGAGAGCTTCCTTGCATAGAAGCATGGGCGCGTCCGCCCTGGCAGTTTAGATAGTACATGGTCATGGTATTGTCCGTCTGGACCGGACCACTTGACCCGAAGAAAGCGGAGCAAAAGGTGGTGAGAGCTAGGCGGACCGCTCGAACTCCAGCGGTTGATGTAGCATCGGGACTCCCGCAGAGGCCGTGCGCTCGGTGTTCCCCCAGATGGGCACCCCAACCCATCAGAGAGGCATCGGTCGATAGAAAGACCGTCGGCTCGAGGCGGACAAACGGGATGCCCTCCTGCAGATGAACTGTAACGGTCCACCACTGGAGAGCGTTCCACATCCCCTGGGTCACTGTCACTAGCTGGTCCAATGGATCGCAGCGTTGGGACCATTGGCTGGCCAGCCCCCACTGAAGGGGGCGCATGTTCCAGCGGGCCCAACGGACCATGCTGGTACAGGCCGCCATGAGACCCAGGAGGCGCAGGAAGTCCCGGGCAGGGCGCAAGTGCCCAACCAGAAATGACTGGGCAAAGGAGGAAAGAACCTCGGCCCTGTCCGCCGGGAGCCGTGCTCTGGCTCGAAGAGAGTCGAGCTCTGCCCCGATGAAAAGAATCACCTGCTGCGGCTCGAGTTCAGACTTGGCCTCGTTGATGAGGAGGCCGACCTGAGAGCAAACCTGGAGGGCCAGATCTCTGGACCGCTCCACCTCCTGTCTGGAGCGGGGGCTGCTATCAGCCAATTATCCAGGTAAGGGTAAACCCGGACCCCTTGGCACCGCAGGAATGCTGTCACCACTGCCATGCATTTGGTGAAGACCCTGGGAGCTGGAGATAAGCCGAAGGGCATGGCTTGGAACTCAAAAAGGGATCCCTCCGCTCAAAAGCGAAGGAACCTCTGATGGGATGGACGGATAGGGACGTGAAAGAACGCGTCCTGTAGGTCCAGAGAGCAGAATCACACGCCGTGTTCCAAGGATGGTATTATCTGAGCCAGAGTGACCATCCTGAAGGTTCGAGACCTTAGGAACTTGTTTAGATGCGTGTAGGTGAGAATGGGCGCCAGCCCGTCTGTTCGGAACCAGGAAGTACCTGGACACGAACCCGGGTTTGAAGGAGGGTCCGCCACCTCTCTTATCACCTCCTTCTCGAGAGGAGGAGCGATGTTGGCTCGGCGAGACGACAGCGAGGCTTCGGACCCAGGCCCCGAGTGCGATGGCTCTGAAGGGTGGGGCCTGCTCGAACTCCAGAGGCAGGCCTTTTCCTACCACTTCAACACCCACGGTCTGTGGTAATAGCAGACCAGGCGGGAAAGAAATGCAGGCGTCCCCCATGGGGGGGAACCTGAGGTGGGTGACTTGAGGTGAGGCGACACCCTCAACCAGTCACTGTGCAGGCTTGGAGGGAGGGACCGCGAGGGACCACCTGGGCCTTTACCTCCTGCTTCCTGGAGGAGGAAGCCCGTAGACTTAGGTTTGGATGCCAAAGCGCTTGAGCCTGCTGACCCTGGTGTTGCTCGGCCGGACGTGCCAGGCGCCAGATGGCCGAAAGGGCTTGGGTTGCAGTCTGCTGGCCTTGTCCCTCTGGCGGAACAGGGCGCGAGTCAAGGTGGCATTGGACTTTCGATCCTCTGGAGGTGGCCTTCCACTCCAGGGCCGAAGAGATCGGTCCCCAGGAAGGGGACATCCGCCAATTTGTGCTGGGTATCCCGCTGTGAAGGTGGATATCCTCAGCCATGCCCGACGGCGCATAGCCACTGCGGCCACGACTGACCTGGCGCATGAGTCTCCAATGTCCAGAGCAGTCTGAAGTTGCTGCTTGGCCACTGCCCTGGTCCCGCACCTGCCTAACCGTGGTCTGCAGGTCAGCCGGGAGATGAGGGACTACCTCGTCCAGGGAGCCCAACAGGGCATGGGAGAAATGTGCCATAAGCACGGCTGACTTGCCTGGCCGAAGGCCAGGGAGGAGCGGCGTGAGACTTTTCGCCCAGCATAGTCCAATTTCTTGGACCTCCTGTCGGGAGGTTTGTCCTCAATTCCTACAAGGTTGCACGCTGAAAACACCGCCGGTAACTAACCCTCGGCTGAGGGATGTTCCGAGAAACCGGACAGGGAACTTAGGACTGTGACATTTCCTGGCCATCCTGGCCAAGGCGCAGGGCAGGAAGCTAGGGCGTTGCCAGAGCTCCAAGGCCGCGCCACAATGGCCTCGGCCACAGGAAAGGCCTCCGGGTAATCCCGCCAATATCTCCGTGAGGGATATTTGGCCCATAGATATCGGGCTCGAGGCGGCATCCCGTGGACTCGAGATGAGCCTGAGCAAACCCAAGGAAGAGAAGGGCTGTCGTCCAGCGACTGACCTCCAGAGGACTCCAAGTCCACTCGCTTGGAGAAAAGGGAGGAATCGTCGGACTCAGAGGAGTCCGCAAAGAGCTGCCTCGGGCCTGAGCCACCCTCCACCTGCCGAGGGCGATCGGGAGTGAGGGTGACAGACAGCCTATGGGGCAGACCCTGAGCCGACCGAGAGTTCTTGGTCGGAGCCCCAAACAGCGGCTGTGGAGGCGGAGGTTTCACCGGAATCGGTGGGGCAGCTGGTTTGGCGGGAACCGGCCTAGGGAACAGGCTCCTCGGGTAAAGCGAGGGTTGTTTGGCCCGCTCGGTGACAACCACTTAATATGGCGAGGGAAGAAGCGGCAGCGTCGGTTTGTTCCGGTCAGAAGAACTGTTGCCACATGAAGGTCCTCGTATAATCTCTACATAACTACGTACGCCTCCTCATCCGAGGAGGAGGGAGGCGAGGGCAGCCGGCGCCGAGACCACCTATGACGCGGACTGGACCGCCAAGAAGTCTGAGACTGAGAACCTCGGCCTTCCGAGGATGGCACGGTGAGGGACGGTGGAACCGCCTCCTCGCTCGGAGGGTTCACCCGATGGCTCGGAACTGGAGGCACTGGCAAGCCAGCGGATCCTCAACTCCCACCAGGGAAACGGGAGGGGATTTTGGCTTCGCGATCGACAACCCGTCCAGCGGGTCGAGAAAGATCTCGACTCGGCCGGCGAGTCTCGGTCAACTGACCTGGCAGGGGACACCGTGAGACCAGTAGCGAAGCCGAGCGATCGACTGAAGTCGATGGCCGACAACTCAGGAGAGGGACCTTTCAGCTCCCAAGAGCGTCGACAGAGGACTTACCCTTGTCTTTCTTTTTGGACGAGAAGGTGGTCCAGCAGGCGTTAGTCCCTCTCCTCTGAGTGGAGAGGGACAGACAAAGCTCCAAAAGGAAGCTGTGTAGAGAACGGAGGCGGGATAAATGCCGCTGATCGAGGAAGATCGACCCGCACCGCCTCCTCGCCGAGGCGTCATCTGCTCTAGCTGATCACGCCGAAGCCCACACAGCTGAAACCGCCGACCGGGCCTCTTTTGACTTTACCGGAGGAAAACGTTTCTCGGGGCGCCCCAGTTGTAAATGGGCAGCACGGTCTTCGAGGACGTAGGCTGAGAAGGAAGAGCACAGGTCGCAAGCCTGCGGGTCGTGCTCAAGGCCTAAACAGTAGACACACGTAGAGTGCGGATCCGTCCGAGACATCTTCTGCCCATAAGGGCACCACGAAACCAGGGAGTCGATTTGTCCATCGCAGCCGCGAGGGATAGAAGACCGAAGTCTATAATGCAAAAAACTTTTAAATTGGAAAACCAAAGAATTAGGAACCAGTCTTATCATGAAGCGTTAAGGAGGAACCTGAGCTTCCAAGCGGTAAGAAAGATCTGGCATCATGGGCGGAGCCGAGATTTTTACCACCCGGGTGGGTGGGAGGAGCCAGCTTGAAGACCTTCCAGCAAGATTTAAAGCGGCAAGGATACCTGCCAGACAGTGTGGATGAACAACATATCCATGCCCCTAGAAAATAAGTTTACTGAAAGAGAAAATGTGAAAAGTAGTTACGTAAGAACTTACCATAACAGTAGGTCTTCGAGAGAGGCTCTTGCAGTAGATAATTACATATAGGACCGACGTCGGCAGGACCCCACAGAAAAATTTCTAGCTAGCAGTCTCTGGTGAGGGACCACCCCACATCAGGTGACCGGCATCAGGAGGCGGTATAAAGGCGGTCCCTCACGCCGCTTCCAGTTCTTTCCATCAAAGCCCAAAAAGCGCTGGCGAGAAGAAGCAGATATTTCCCTCACTGGAAAGGAGCTGAAAAGGCTTAGGGTGATGGAGGGCGGGAAGGTATTTACCTGCAAGAACCTCTCAGAATCTACTGTTACGGTAAATTCTTATGTAACTGTACTATCTTACTTTGAGAGGGCTCTTGCAGTAGGTAATTACATATAGGACTGAGTCTCAAGCAGTCTGGAACAAGAAGCAGCACATGGGAGGAGGAAAGCTACTCAAAGTAGATCCTCTAGCTGTGAAGGCCTTAAGACAGGAGGTCTTGCAGAACAGCAAGCCCGAAGCCTGCTCTACGGCGAGAGGCAACATCCAGACTGTAATGTTTTGTAAATGTAAGGACAGAAGTCCAAGTGGTGGCAGCACAGATGTCTGCCGCTGACACGTTCTTGAAACATGCCGTTGAGGCAGCGACCCCTCTGGTGGAGTGCCCCCTTACCTGACCCGGAAGGGTCTTGTTGTACTTGTCATAACAGAAGGTGATGCAATGAGCCAACCATTTAGACAGGCACAGCTTAGAAACAGCATTGCCTTCTCTTTTAGGTGCAAAACAGACAAACAGTTGATCAGTCTTTCTGACATCCTTTGTTCTGTTAGTGTAGTATCTCAGAATGCGGTGAACGTCCATAGTGTGAAGTAAATACTCCCCCTGATTGGAGCACTGCGTAAAGAAGGCGGGTAATTCTATGGACTGGTTCAATGTAGATTCTGCTACCACCTTGGGGAGAAACTTAGGATTGGTGCGCAGAGCTACGCATTCCTTGTGAAAAATCAAGTACAGGGATTTTACAACATCAGGGCCTGGAGCTCGGAAATCCTCTGAGCAGAGGTAATGGCCACTAAGAAGAGCGTCTTCCATGAAAGGAACTTCACGTCTCCTGAGGCTGCCAGTTCAAAAGGAGGCAAAGTAAGTTTCTCAAGAACAAAGTTCAAATCCCAAGGAGGGGCGGGAACTTGGATAGGGGATCTCAAGTGAAGAACCACTCTGAGGAAAGTCTTAGAGACTTCCAGTTGAGAAAATGTCCCATCTGCGAAGGGAATATGGTAGGCCAAAATGGCCGCCATGTGTACCTTCAGAGACAAGTGACGAAGACCCAGGTCGAAGAGATGGCGCTGGTACTCCAGCAGTCGCCCAACTGAGCAGGAGAAAGGCTCGAAGCCTTTTGAAGCGGCCCAGTTCGAGAACCGTTTCCACTTCATGGCATAGGTAGACCTAGTGGAGGGTTTCCTAGCCTCCACCAAGATCTGAGTCACCTGGGGAGAAATCCCAAAGCGGGCTTGAGCTATGTCTGCAGGAGCCACGCATGCAGCTGAAGGGACCTGAGACCTGGATGAACCAGGGTTCCCTGATCCTGGGTCAATAAGATCCGTTACAGCGGAAGAGGAGGATCCTCTGAGTATTGTTGCGGAAGAGAGAACCAAACTTGCCTGGGCCAGAAAGGAGCGATCAGAATCATTTGTGCTCCTTCTGAACCAAGTTTCTGCAAGACATGTGGGATCAGAGGAATCGGGGGGAAGGTGCAGACAAATCTGTCCCTCCAATCTAGAGACAGAGCGTCACTCCAGAAAATGCCTCGCTCTTGAACGAGCGAGCAGAAGTCAGGAAGCTTTGCATTTAGAGGTGAAGCGAACAGGTCCACCTGAGGTGTTCCCCTACGTAGGAAGATGTCGTCTAGGACCCCCTGAACCAGCTCCCACTCATGAGCTCGAGCAGACGAGCGACTTAGTTTCTCTGCTAAGGAGTTCTCAACCCCCGGAACATGAATTGCTGTGAGGTGAAGGTAGTGTTGTGCTGCCCAATCCCAGACTCTCATCGCTTCCCTGCAGAGAGGGTAGGACTGAGTCCCACCCTGTTTGTTGATGTACCGTACCACACACATATTGTCCGTCTGGACGGCTAGGTGGCCTGGAAGAAGATGCAGGTGGAGGGCCTGGAGAGCGTAGAGCACCACCCGAAGCTCGAGCACACTGATGTGTAGTGATTCTTCGAGCTTGGACCAAGAGCCCTGGGTCCGATGTGGACATGGATGGGCTACCCAACCTTCACCCGACGTGTCTGTGGTCAGAGTCTGGGAGGGAGGAGGAAGGAAGAATGGAACTCCCTGAAGAAGGTTCTCTCGAACCATCCACCATTGCAAGTCTCGAATCATGGGGGAGGAGACTAGGACCAATTGGTCCAAGTCGTCTACCAACTGATCCAATTGAGAGTGAAGCGTCCACTGAGAGACCCTCATGTGGAGCCTAGCGCGAGGGACTGTCGGGATAGCAGCCGCCATAAGCCCGAGGAGGCGAAGAACTGACCATGCACTGGCCCGCCTGCGGCCGGACAACAAGCTTATCTGAGTCTGGAGTGTGGCCGCCCTGTCCGGAGGAAGGAAGGCCCTGCCTAGAGTCGTGTCCAGTATCGCCCCAATACACTGAAGTCTCTGGGATGAGATCAAGTGAGACTTGGAATGGTTGATGGTAATACCCAGACAGGCAAAGACCTGCTGGGTGAGGGAGAGGCAGTGCAGGAGTTCCTCCCTGGACGAGGCCGCCAGGAGCCAATCGTCCAGATATGGGAAAACCTGTACCCCCCAGGTACGCAGGTAGGCCGCCACCACAAGGCATTTGGTAAATACTCGAGGGGCCGAGGAGAGGCCAAATGGAAGTGCCTTAAACTGGTAGTGGTCCTCCTAGAAAGCAAAATGGAGATATTTGCGGTAAGACTGACGGATAGCTATGTGCAGGTAAGCGTCCTGCATATCCAGAGCGCACAGCCACTGTCCATAGCGGAGGAGGGGCAAAAGGCTCTGCAGTGAGAACATCCTGAACCTCTTGTACTCCACAAAAATGGTCAGGGAACTGAGATCTAGAATAGGTCTTACATCTCCTGTCTTCTTCGGGACTAGGAAAAAGTGGGAATAGTAACCTGTTCCTTGCAAGGGAAGGGGGACAGGTTCTATCACCTCTTTCAGTAAAAGTGCTGAAATTTCTTCCTGGACCAGAAGATGATGTTCCAGAGAGTACGACGACCTTGGGGGAGGGTGACGAGGTGGTTTCTGCAAAAACTCAATTGAGTGTCCTTCTGCGATTAGCTGGAGCACCCATGAATCTGATGTTATCCTCTCCCAGCCCGGAAGGTGGAGAGAAAACCTCCCTCCTACCGGTTCCTCCAGGAAACCCACAGGTAGTGGGAGAGGGAAGGAGTCAGGTGGTGTGGGGCAGCGCCACAGCTGAAGCTCCTGCTGCTTTTTTGGGCTGGGGGTGGGGCTTGGCAGCTGGGGGGGCCCAGTGTTTAGTGGCCCCCTTTCCCTGTGGTTTCGCTTTGGGCAGATTCAGTCTGCGAAAGGGACAGCGCTGCGACTGATGGGGATGATACATAGAGTCCACGGACTTTAGTGCCGTCCCTTTCTCCTGCAGGTCGGTGATGATGTCCTTGACATCACCCCCGAACAGCACCGAACCCCGGAAAGGCGCTTCCTGGATAGCGGACTGCACTTCCGGGACAAACCCTGACACTCTGAGCCAAGCGTGACACCGTAGACCTACGGCGCAAGCTGAGCTCCTACCAGCAGTGTCCCGGCACAGTCCTCAGAAGACTACTCTCCACCTCTCTGGTGAGCTGAGCCTTGGCCTCAGCCCATCAGGAGGCCAGAGTCTCCAGCAAGTCCACCGACGGCTGAGGGGGCGGTGGAGGAGGGAGATACGGGTATGGACTATACCCAAAAAGCGTGTATCCATGACCCGATGGCGGGAAGCCCGGCATCGGGTATTGAGGAGCTGGGTAATGCGGCGCCGGATATGTCGGCGCCGGATACTGTGGTCCCAGGTATGGCAGCATCGGATACGACGGGGCCGGGTACCGGAGCCAGAGGAGTTTTCGAGCAGATGGCCTGGCGAGGCTTCACAGAGGCGGTTCTGGGCGGAAGACCCGGAAGGCGGAGGGCCGGCGTTGAGGCGACATCGGGGGTGGAATGTCATCCGGCATTGGCAATACCAGTGTCGGAGCCGGCGGTCGAAGAGCCAGCGTCCAGGGAACCGACGTCAGATCGGTTGGACCAGAAGATGGGAG
The DNA here is from genome assembly GCA_016271365.2 of Neoceratodus forsteri. NCBI lineage: Eukaryota > Metazoa > Chordata > Ceratodontiformes > Ceratodontidae > Neoceratodus > Neoceratodus forsteri. The sequence continues at coordinate 237,255,038 of CM057451.1, forward strand.
GTCTGACGGAGGTGGAACAGAAACCTCAGCGTCGCCCGGGGATGGGGGGGGAGGAGAAATCCTTGGGGTCGGGCTGAGGAGACTCAGGGTCCCTGGAGGGCAGTGAAGGTTGCGGAGAGACGGGAACGGCGGACGTGGGGGGTCCGGCATCGGACGAACCGACGTGCGGCTTAGCAGCGGGATCCAGGCAGACGCCGGAGGGGCTGACGTCCGACTTAACGGACCCTTCACCGGTGGCAGGCCGTGATGGAGGCATGGCCTGGTCGGGCGGAATGGGGGCCGTGCGCCGCCCCGAAGGGTCGGGTGACTTACCGACCTTCTCCATGCAGACGTCAGAAGCCGGCGTCCGGCCTTCGAGCCGCTCGCACCAGTAGGCCTTGAAGCCTGCGGCTTTACTGGGGCGGAAGCCTCTCCACAAGCCGGAGGCGCCTGAGAGCCCGGCCGCGAGCCAGGCAGGCGGGCTAACGCACCTTAGACGCCTCAAGGTGGCCGTCAGGAGTGGTCCCCTGGCGGGGGACACGTTACCTGTTTCACGGCGACTCCCGAGGAAGACGTGGTGAGAGAGGAGCCCTTGTCCTGGTGCCTTTCCATATCCTTTTTCTTACGATGGCCTTCAGGGGAAGTCAACACCTGCCAAAGCTTTTTTTTTTTTTTTGCAAATTTCGTTTTTATTAGAGGCAAGTTTTCACAGTATCTTTAACCATTTGACAGTCACATTATATCAGGTTTGTTAAAAAAAACATTTCCTTATTTATACAGAGGTACAAGTCTGTTATTAAAATTACACAAGGTTATCAAAGCACTATTCATACCCTAATAGTCAATGTCCTAATAATGATCTACCGACATTCCTAGTAAATTCATCCAGCGTTCCACTCATGCCACCTTTCCCCTCACCTCACCCCCCCCATCCCATTCAAATCCTTACTTAACAAGTTGTGATTATACCGTTAGGATCCAAACTTGGACCAAAGGCCCAGCTACACTGGTCTGAGCAGGCAGGTAGGAAATGTATTATGCTAAGGCACAAAGTGGGGAACTTTGGTCATACTATGTATAATCTATCTTCTCCACTTTAGAGAGCCAAGCTCTGCCTTACCATTTAAATTGTGGGATATTCTTTCTGATCTATATATAAGATGTACTATCTCTCTCCAGCCCGAAAGGGTAGGGGGCTCCGGTGCGAGCCAGCGTTTAGTAATAGCTTTCTTCGCTGCTAAGAGGAGAATATTTAGTAAGTACCGGGTACTGGGGTCATGCAGTTCGAGGGGGAAGCAGTGGAGAATAAAGAAATCACCAGCATAAAGAAGTCCAGCCCCGAAGAGGTCTTCTAACTTCTCAAACAGGGCCTGCAGAAACGACTGCAGTTTTGGGCAGGACCAGAAGATGTGAGTGTGGTGAGCAACAGTCTCGCCACAGACGCCAACATGCTGCGGAGCGGGCAGCACCAAAATGGGAAGTTATTACCGGGGTTCGAAAGAATCTTGTTAGTAGTTGCCATGAAAATAACCTCCAAGAGTGAGAATAGGTGATCTTCGGCGCCATGCGCCAAAGAGCTCCCCACTATTGTGGGGTGATTTGAGAATCAAATTCCTCATTCCATTTTTCCCCCTACTGTTCCCATCAATGACTTATATAGCGCTGATACAATGTGTGGTATTCCCTGGGATTTTAATGCTTGTTGGAACAGTTGTATCACCCAGGGGTGTGCCTCAGGGGTACGAACATTACGGGGGTAGGGATTCAAAGCAGTGCCGAAGCTGTAGATATCGAAAGAAATCTGATTGGGGCAAGTGGAATTCACGGCTGATCTCACCAAACTCCTTAAAAAAGGGGCCCGTCTGCAGCTGCGAAAGTTGTAGGAGATGGGTGTGCCTCCAGTTATGAAAAGTGTGATATGAGAGGGCAGGGAGAAAATCCTCCAGCAGATCTATTGGGCTGAGCATCACCAGAAAGGGAGTGATCCCTAGGGACCGGCGCATCGAGCACCAAACCTGTACTTGATACACAATCCATGGACTCCGGATTGGTCGGTCAAATGGAGCTGGATTTTTGTGTAAAATCACTTTTTGGAATTCCCGGTGAGGGAGTACACTGTCCTCTATTTCCCTCCATCGGGCTGGGCTCACTCCTATCAGGCATTGTATTATAAAAGAAAGATGGGACGCCCAATAATTAAGTTTTAGATTGGGGGAGTGCCAGTCCGCCCTGATCTCTAGGAAGATAGAGAATCCCAGCCCTGGTTCTAGGGTGTCTTCCCGTCCAAATAAACTTTGCAATGGCCTTACTCCAGTCCCCAAAGAGGTTGTTTGATAAATTAAGAGGTACATTCTGAAACAGGTAGAGGGCTCTCGGCAGAGTTATCATCCGGACCACTTAGACACGTTGAAGCATATTCAGTGGAAGTATATTCCACCTTTCAAGGTCCTGTTTCATCTGTGACATAAAGGGCCGATAATTATTATTCATGGCATCCTTAGCTTGATGAGAGAGGTATATTCCTAAATATTTTAACTTAGGGAGTCCCCAACGAAAAGGGTACCTTCCCTTTAGTGTATCGGAGGGAGCAAACTGAAAGGCAAGGGTGTCCGTTTTGCTGGTATTCAGCCTGTAGCCCGAGTGTGATCCATATTCTTCCAAAAGAAGAAAGATAGAGGGTATGGATTGTTTGGGTTTAGTGAGGAACAGCAGAACATCATCCGCGTAGAGAGCTACCCGGTGTTCTGTCCCCCCTATATTCACTTCTGAGATATCCGGTGACACTCTAATTGCCTGGGCCAGAGGCTCAATAAAAATGGCAAAAAGGGCCGGAGATAAAGGGCAGCCTTGACGTGTGCCCCTGTAAAGGGGGAAGTATTGGATGGTGGCCAGATGTTTAACACATGCCTTTGGGGATGTATAGATTTTGCGCAGGGTAGCTATAAAGGGCGTTGGAAAGCGCATCGCGGCCATCGTAGCAAACAGGAATGGCCACGATACCCGGTCAAAGGCTGAGAAGGACCAATGGATCCTCACGCGATTGCATCTCATGGACCAAATGCAGGGCCCTTCGGGTATTATCCGAGGTTGATCTGGAACTTACAAATCCTGTTTGATAAAGACCTATCAGTGTCGGTAGAACCAGATTTAATCACCGGGCCAGAATGGACATGAAATATTTGTAGTCCGCATTGAGGACCGATATTGGTCTATACGAACTACACTGTAAAGGGCCCTTGCCTGGTTTAGGAATGACCGAGATTGTGGCATACGCCCAACTAGGTGGGGGGCCTCCCCTAGGAGGGTTTCATTAAAAGCTGCCAGAAGTAATTTACTGATGGACTGAGTTGAGCCTTTATAAAACTCAGCCCCATAACCATCCGGCCCCGGGGCTTTTGGGGTTTTGGATCTAGAGATAGCCAGAGACAGTTCCTCCGGTGAAATTGGTCTCACCAACTTATTTTGTTGATCAAGTGTAAGTGCAGGTAATTTTAAGGCCGATAGAAAGGAAACAATGCGCACAGGGTCTGTCTTGTGGTCCAGTGTATATACTGTTTTATAGTATTGACAGAAGGTTTGAGTTATGTTTTTGAATTTAGTATGACATTCTCCAGTCCCTGGGTCCCTTATCACTGCAATTGTGGACAATTTACGCTGTTGGCGGAGTCGATATGCCAGCAGTCGTGAGGCACGAGGGCCGATCTCACCATATCTCTGATGGAGGTATGCAAGGGCCACCTCCGTTTGCTGCAGGCACAGAGAATCCAAAGTTCTCTTAGTCTGCTTTATCTGGGGAAGGACTGAGTCATCACCTTGCTGGTGAGCCATCTGAAGGAACTGAAGTGTCTGTTCTAGCTGTGATTGTCTTTCCTTTCGTGCCTTCGCTAGCCCGGCTGAGTATTTTATCAAGTGGCCTCTCAGGACAGCTTTTAGAGTATCCCATTGAGTAGTTGACGAGGTCTCTTGTGTAGAGTTATCCTGAATGATTTCCGAGATCTTAACACTGAGAAACTCTTTGAACTGTTCGCTTTTCAAGTGTCTGAGGTTAAATCTCCACATGGTGTTGCCTCTCTAGGCCCAGGCTCCATAGGGTGATAAGTGGAGGCGTGGTCAGAGTGGGCTATAGGTCCTAACGTGGCCTCAACCAATGAGTCAAGCTGTTCCTTCTGGGTGTAACAGTGATCTATTCTTGTATAAGTCCAATGGACCGCAGAGTAGAAAGAATACCCCCTGTCCCTGGGATGTAGAGCCCGCCATGTATCCAGCCACCCAACCCCTTCAATGAACCGTTTAAAAAATTTATGCGAGGCCTGTTGTGCTCTGGGTCGAGTACTGGTGGTATCTAGAGCCGGGTTTGGGGCAATATTAAAATCACCCGCCAATATCAAAGTCCCCCTCGTCATCTCAATCACTCTATCCAGGAGGGAACGGATCGTAAGGGAGTTCGAGGCTGGGGGGAGGTAGATGTTGGCTAAGGTTAATTCCTGTTCATACAGAATCCCTTGGACTATAATTAGTCTACCGGCCGGGTCAGCCCATTCTTTAACTTTCCGAAAAGGGAGAAGCGAGGAGACCAGTATAGCTACTCTCCTTCTTCCCCCGGCATAGCTGAGGCAAAATCCTGTGTGTAGCCTCTTCCCCGGAGCTTCCCATGCTCCTCTGAGGTTAAATGGGTTTCCTGCACATAGACTATCTCAGCACTTGACTTCCTAGCTAACGTTATCATCCTAGTTCTCTTAACCGGGCTGCTCAGACCATTCACATTCAATGAGTATACCTTTAAGTGCTTATGAGCCATTTATCCTCCCAAAGGACTCTACTTCTGTACATAGCCTTGTATTCTCCTGAGGATGTACTGTAACCTCTGACTCATTTTCTAATGACTTGTGACTGTCAATTTCCTTCTGAAGATTATTTTCCTCTATAATGTATAATAAACATTATCAAAACAGTAGCCCAAAAAGTAAACTTGTAGGCTTAATCGTATAACTTTTTCCACATGAACTTTAAACAATAACAACACCTTACTGACTAGACTGCCCCCTGCGCTCCGCCAGCCTGTGGAACACTTCTGGGTCAAAGGGAGCCTCGGACCCAGCCTGTAACATCGAGGACCCCCAGTGAATCCAGAATGATGGCGGGTCCAGTGGGCATATGTAACTCTTCTTGTACCTTTTCAAAAAGAGGTACTTGTAGGTGTAGGGGTATTTGCATCGCGCCTTGCAGAACTTCAAAAGGTGCGATAACTATGCACAATGCCCATAGCAGTGCTAGGGCATGCAAAAACAATGAGAGGGGAGAAATCAGGACTGTACAATCCCGACGCCCCCCCCGCAAGCAGGGTTTAGATAACTTCCAAGGGCTGCTGGACGTTGTTATCCAGCAATAAGGGGGGGCCCTCTCCAATAGGGGAGAGAACCCTCCAGCTCTAGGGTATGGTCCCTTATAGAGCATGCCTTGAGTTCAGCGGTCAAATATCCAGGCTGCCCCACCCTGAGAAAGCCCCAGCCTTGCCACTTTATAGTTCAGTGAGTGAAAAATCACCTAATTACCAAAAATTAATAAAGTTTAGCTAAATGCCGGCCCAGGGGTCCACCCCATGGCCAAAGCGACAGACAGCCCGCCAAGTTGGAGGACCCCGGCGAGGCTCCACATAAGTCTCCGGGCCTTCCCCACTCCCAAGGGGCACGTGGACACCCTGAACTCCTCAGTGCACAAACCCTGCTGGAAACTTGGGCTTGACTAGGTATGCTGGTTTCCATAGAAAAGTGATCAACTCTCTAACCCCAAGACCTTTAGTACCCGAACATCAACCTAGAAATCCATCAGGACCAGGTAAGCGCAACCGGGATGCTCCCCAGATCGATGGGGGACCCAGCCCCATGGGCGAGGCCCTGATCCCCAGCAATCAGGAGAGCACCAATAGAGCCAGCGGGCACCGATTCGTCCCCAGTACTAGCCCCTCCCTCCCATAGAAATCATAAGGTGCCCTCAGCTCCGCAGCCTATTCAGTACAAGTCTCCATTTTCCCGTGAGGAGCCCCCATCCCTCACCTCAGAGCGTGGGCCTCACAGCATGGATGTCTCGAGCGTAATGACTCGCAGGGAGGGGACCAGGTTAGGCTGGTGCCGAGGCATCCATGTCCCGGAGGCCACGAGAGATCATCCCAAAAGAGGAGTCACCACGCATCCTTCATCTCCATTCCTCAGGGCCGCTCACATTATTCAGAAAGGAGGGATGTAAATAACCGGACTCCCTCGCGGCGTGGCACCGCCAGCCCCCAGGTCATTAGGCAGTCAGAGTATCACCCAGGCATCTCCCAATCCAATCCCTCAGCGAAATCCCCACTCCCACCCCCCGGGAGAGAAGAGCACCCCGTTTCAATATCCATCAGGTTTAGACTAGCTAAGAGACAACTCTCACAGTGGGTACTCACAAGGTCTCGTGGGGAGGTTGGGGAGATCTCCTCTCCACACCGAGAAGGATGCATCTCAATTGCCCTGAATGTCACAGGAACTCTGACCACAAGGGAAGTAAAATCTCGGTGAGAGAGAGCTGGAAGGGCCGGGAGGGGGCATCTCAAAAGGGCAAACCTCTAATGAGGTAAACTGCACTCAACAAAAGGATTCAAGTGTTCAGTGATGCTGGTAATTCATCATTTTGAGAGGGTCCCAAGTGTCCTCCAACAGGTGCGCAGCTTTCTTGTTGATCATGGAGGAATCGTCATATCTTCTCAGGAGTGCAGAGAGATCAGCTCGCAAGTTCGTGTGTGGGGACCTCTGCGACATTCCAGGCCTGTAAACTCCCCTTTGCAACACAGACCATGCTGAGGTGAGTAAATCTTTCTCTAATTTTTCCTTGACAAGGGGCGGTGAGGCAATCCCCAGGGTAGCTAGGAAGGAAGATGCCGCCAGCAGATCTGGAAAAATTTTAGGGCTTGCTTCTGTTGTGACTTTTAGCCTTGCCAGGTATAATATTTGAGCTTTAATATTTTTAGCCCGGAGCTGCTTAATCACTGGCCACAGAGCTCTTCTGGACTCCTGGACCGCTGTAGTGTGGTCATTGTCAAGGGAAATTCGGGAGCCAGCATAACTTAGGGAGCCTTTCTGCCATGCTTTTCGTAACAGCTCTTCCTTTACTTTAAACGAGGTTAATTTTGCTATGATCAATCAGGGTTTTGCATCTGGGCCGCTGGGTCTGGGAGCAAGGGCTCTGTGTGCCCAATCCATCTCAACAGAAAAGTTTGCTGGTAATTCAAGAAGATCCCGAATTAGGCCTTGTAAAAAGGCGATCATTGTTGTATGCTTGTCCTCCGAGCCCTCAGGGACCCCATATACTCTAAGATTCTGCCTCCAGCTTCTGCCCTCAAGGTCATCCAAGCGGTGAGTGAGCTCACGGTGCCGCGCCAATAGGTATAAAATCAGGCGGTCCTGGTGATCAGACTGCTCCGAAACCTGGGAGGCGCACAGTTCCAGTTGATCAGATTTGTGGTTAATGTTATTAATATCTGCCTTAAGTTCAGTCAGGGATTGATCGATTTTGGTGACCGTGCGTGCCGTTTGTTTGATTGTGGCCGCAAGGTCAGAGTAAGGGCCCTCCTCATGTGAGCCATCCTGCGGCTGATCGAGCTGTGCCTCTGGGGAATCCAATGCATCCCTGTGCTCCTCCTGGATCAGGGCTCAATTTCTGTGCTTGAGTAAGCTGGGGTCTGCCAGGTCTGTTATTCTTCGTTTTGGCTGGCAAAGACATCCTGCGTAATGGTGATTTTAAGTATTTAAAACCAGCTGGGGCACGGAGCTACAGGGCTAAGCAGCCATTACTGTGCAGACGTCACCGGAAGTGCCGAAGCTTTTTCAGTTCTTTCTCCATGGAGCTCATTTTCTTTTTTCAAAATGTGGGCTTCTAGGGACTGCTGCCGCCTTCTCAGAGTGGCCGCGTTAAAGCTGAGGCAGTGCTGGCACTTCTCCCCCAGATGGTCGGGGCCTAGGCAAAAAAGGCACAGTGAATGGCCGTCCTTGTGCAGGAGTTGGGCGCCGCACGAGTCACACTTGTTTTTGTGCTCGGAGGGTGTAGGGGACGACATACACCGAATACCTGACAAAGGTTAAGAAAAAAAAAAAAAAAAATTTGAAAATACTCTGTTAAAATACCAACGAAGGAGCATGACAAGCAGGGAACTTTTCTGCGAGGTGCTGTCATAAGCTAATGGCGGGAAATAACTGGGAGGTGGGCGTGAGGGACTGCCCCTTTATACCGACGCCTCCTGACGCCGGTCACCTGACGTGGGGGCAGTCTCTCGCCAGCGACCGCTAGCTAGAAATTTTTCCGTGGGGTCCTGCCAACGCCAATCCTGTATGTAATTCCCTACTGCAAGAGCCCTCTCGAAGTAAGATATAAAGTTTCTTCAAGAGATGAAGGAGAGCTCTCCAAAGACGTCTTACTGTGGTAAGCGGAGTAAAGAATCTGACAGTTTAGAGTTGTTTACTAGAGACAGTGATTTGAAAACCGAACTCGAGCCTAGCATTCCATCATTTGCATAGGTTCTATTAACCATTTTGGCTCTGGTGCAGTCCTATGGTGAGACCATACTACATAAGTCAGAATACAGTAATATTTCCTGGGCTTTGAATATACATATTTCTTTTTAACATTTATTTCCAGGACTCAACTCTTAATTTTTCAACCCAAACGTGTGTTTGTAGTAGATGAAGGAGAATGTCAAAAAGGTAAACAGCCACAAACGAAAGATACATAAATGCAGCCACTCGTCTCCTCAATGGCATCAAAACAAGACCACATCACTACTATTCAAAATAGCATCACTACCAACTTCAAATCACTTACCGAATTCAATGCAGAATTGTCCTTGTCTACAGAATTAGCACTTGCGCTTGCTTAACCCTCAGACATAATTTCCCTCTATTTCTACACACGCAAGCTGTGCCAGATGGTTTATTCTGGGTGACTTCAATGTTTGGGTCGATAACGAACTCTCACAGTTAAGTCAAGATTTGCAGCAGGGAACAGCACTCCTCCACCTCGCACTAAATGAAAATTACGTACCTACCTACTGTAATTCCTGATCTTTCTATGTATCCTCACTGTCGGGTCGTGAGCCGGAAGATCAGGACCCCACAGGTGGTTTTTTTTTTGCGATTGGAGTCGACGACGTCGGGACGGCACCGCCCTTGAGGCCGACTTATTACGTGGCACTCGCAGGGTTTGGCCAGTAACCATCGTCGACCCCTCCTCAGCCCCAGTTCTGCACGCCGAACAGAGAGAGAGAGAGAGAGAGAGAGATAAGGAGAGTCGGGAGGGTGGGCAAGGGAGCCCGAGGGACAGCAAAAGGAAAATTATGTAAAACTAAAAGGAAGAATAAGCCGAAGAGAGGACAGGAAAGGAGGACCCCAATCTCTGGGTGATAAGGAAAGGGTGGAGGAGAGAGAAAGGAAGAAGGGAGTCAGAGGAGACACTGCCCCCGAGGCATCGCCCTGGACTGCTCTGGAGAGTTATGCCACAGGTCGAACCAGATCGGCCAGAGGATGGGAACAAGGCTTGGAGCAGAGGGTGGCACCCATTTAGAGGAGCAGAATCCAGAAGGTTAAGGACGGGTTGGTGTCTCCCCCTCCTGTGAGATGAACTGAGGCAGAACCACCACCTTAAACGTCCCTGGAGAACAACCCCAGGGGACTGAAATTCAGTTATCGGGGGGGCCACCTCCAGAGGAGGGGTAAAATATAGTCTCCTGAACAGGAGTGGAAAAACTACCACAATGGAGGCACAAAGAGGTTGGAGGGAGGACAACTGAGGGAATCATCAGAGCCCCCTTCTGCTACCAGACTCCCTCAAGAGGACTAGAAGAAGCAGGAAAAATCCCAGGACTTACCTGGGCCAAGAGGGGGCTCTGGAGACTCCCAACAGCAGGGACCCTCCCTGTCTGCCCACCCAGAGGAAAAAAAAAACGACCCCCAGAAGGGAGGGGGTAGGAGGTTCTGGAAATGGACCAAGGTCAAAATGGGATACAAACAGGGAGGAGAAGAATCACCCAGAGACTGAGGCCTGAGAGGGGAAGGTGGGCGGGATTCAGTGATGAATGGTGAAGATACACAGAAAGACCAGGAATTACGGTAGGTATGTAATTTTCATATCTTGCCTGTGTCAGTCTTCACCATTCATCACTGTTGGGTGATTACAGAGATCCCCAAAGGGTGCCAGAACCTCCCTAAGGGACGAAGTCCCTCAGCCTCCAGTGAGGGAGACACCAGAAGAGGAAACCCTAGCAGGTCTGAGGCTGGTCTGGGTGAGGCGAGGTTCTCCTAGCAGGAGAAGGAAGGCGTCCCTGAAGCTCTCGCCTCACCTACTGGAAAAAGATGGGTTCCCCCGTAAGAGAGGGCAGTTACCATACACCGGGCCAGGGGTGAGAACCGGGAGAGATGAAGTCACGCCATCTGCCTGATGCAGATCGATGTCCCCGCCAACCTGGAAGCCACCTCACTGGCATCATACGATGCCCTTGCTTGGTGTCTCGCTAGCTCCAGGCCCTATGCGGAGAGGGCAATGGCCTGTCTGGTTGCCTCCAAGTAAGGCAAAGAAGCTAGGATCTGACCTAGCAGATATCACAAATGCCTGTTATAGGCAGCAAGGTGGGCCTGATGAGCAGAAATACACAAAAGGAGGCATGTCGATGAGAATGCTCTCCTCCCCAAAAATCAAACTTAGCTGAGTCAGATTCTGGTGGTCAATCACGCCTTGGGCGTCTACACTCAGTGGGTGTGTCCAGGAGAGCCATGCCCATCGAGAGATGAGGCAAGGCTTCTGAAGACCCAAGTGTTGCACAATACCTCTGGTTGAGGTCCCTCAGGGCTGGTGCTTGGGTTGAGGCGATCGACAGGCAGGCTTGCTTACTTCCGAAGGGATTAGGCCAGTCGGGAACCACTGGGTTGTCCACATTGAACTTGCCTATAAAGGCGCGACGACCGGTCAGGATTGAGTTTGCTAAGGATGGAAATATGGAGCTCGTCGAGCAACCCCGATAGGAAGCGCTGATAGCTGGAAAGATCAGCCGCTGGGGAAAGGTGGACAAAGGAGCCCTCTCCCTCAGAGGAGGAAGACGAGGGAGCTGACGAGTCTGGAGAGTCAGGTTCCGGCTGCACAGGGGAGTGGTGAAACACCTCCTGGTCCATGGATTGGTAATAAGCAGGGAACAGTGCAGCCGTGGACCTGAACTGTTCCCAAATGAGGGGCCCCATAGGACCGGACTGACCTGGGGAAGAGGGAGGGGTTGGCAGAGGTAAAGGGGCCAAGCACCTATGAGGAAAGGCACGGCCTGTGCCTGAGGTAGGGGACCGACCAAGAGACCTAAAAGGAGGAGGAGATCTGGTGGTTCCGGCAGACAAAGCCTGCTCAACCAAGCTGGAGCAGCCTGAGCTGAGCCAGACAAGAGAATTTCCCCTGCGAGGCGACTGGGGCCGCATGAGCCCAGAAGGGTGGCCCCTAACCTCCGTAGATGAGGTCCCCCTCAAGGAGATGTCGGGGGAGAAGTTTGGACCAGTGTTGCAACTCCTCCCTGAACCCCCGCGGGTTCCCAGGAAAGGGCGCCGTCCTGAATCCAACCCCCTCAACTCTTCGGACTCAGAGAAAGTCCTCTTCCTCATCATCATCAGCTAAGGCAGCAGAATCCTGAGAGACAGCCGGAGGTGGAGTGCCCTACCCTACTTGAGGGGCTCCAGCCGGCCCAGAAGTAGGGCCAACAAGAACTACCACCGGAGGAGGTACACCTCCCAAGGTGGCAGATGGATCGCCAACTCCAGGCTGCTCTGTGGCGCCACCCGGGGCACCAGAGGACTGGTCGGTGCCACTGACCCTGGAATCAGCCAAAGCCATCTGCTCCATGGAAGAGGGCTGAACCAGAGCCGCTGTGCTGGAGGAAGAAGAATCAGTGGACTCCTGAGAACCTGGGAGCCAGTCTGGGTCAGCCTCAGAATCGTCCTTACCAGAGGAGGCCCAAATCCAAACCACTCCCCGATTCCTCTCACCTGCGGTGCAACGAGCAGCAGAGTGAACTGGCCTCGCGCCGCCCCTATCCCCGGCACCACGAATGGCGCCGGAGTCAGAGACGGCACCAGAGGACGGCCCTGTGTCACCCATGGTGCCGCCCCGATCCCCGGCGCCACCCGATGGCACCAGCCAGGGCCGGAGGCCTCAGATCACGATGCAGGGGGAGCCCTCTCACAGAAGACAACTGCCTGGATGGTGCCTCCCATCTGCCCCTCCCCCAAGGGGCCAGGCTGGGCCTCCTGCACCGCGGGAGGGGTTCCCGCCACGGCAAGGCCAGAACTGGCAGAAGCCCCCCTCCTCCGCAGGCCATATAGGTCAAGGAAGGGAGCAGGAGAAAGGGTCAAGAACCCGCTTTTGGTGACCCGTGTATGTGCCTGTCCCCCGAAAGTCGGCGGCGCACGTGTGACTTTCAACGCGTGCAACTCCAACACATGACAATCCATGGAGAAACAGGCGTCCCATCTGTCCATGTCGTGGTTCGGTCCCAAGCAGGTAAGGCAACGGTCATGCTGATCCGTGATGGAGAAAAGTCAGCTGCAGGGACACACAGACGCATCGGAGGCTGACCCACCCTCCAAGATTTTTTCTTGTCCCCTGAACCAAACATGACCAGATGGAAACACCAAAATCAGCACTCTACGTCGACAGAGAACTAAAAAGGAAAGATCTTACCAGTCGACACCGAGGAACAGAGCAGCAGAACTAGGACTGTTTTCTACCCGGCGGACTGAGCACATGAATAATGGCTCTCCTGCATTGATGTCGTGCTCACTCGACAGCGGGAGAAAGTGAGAACTGGGGCTGAGGAGGCGATGACAGTTATTGGCCAACCCATCGAGTGCCAGGTAATAAGTAGACCTTAAGGGTAGCGCCGTCCTGACATAGACTCCTCCTATCGCCCATAAAAAGAAAAAAAAAAAAAGCTCCCGCAGAGTCCTGATCCTCCAAGTCACTAACCAACAGTGATAAATGGAGAAGACTGTTGCTTTCACAACCCACCAACATGGCCATGCCTTAGACTTGAGACTGGCAACCAAGACTGATCCGGTCAGTTGGCCAGATCATTGTGCCATCAGATTCACTTTCAGGCGCCCCCCCCCGGTAGTCCACCTCTTCTGGAGATGATTCAGCTACACCCTTTGCCAGGGCTTCCAGAGGGCCAGTAGTAGACAACTCAAATGAATAGATAGCATGTGCTGGGGACCAGAAAAAGTCACATTTAACAGTGTGGTCACTGTGGCTTTCGATCTTGTGGTGCTGGTTCATGTATGCCTGCTGGTTTCACGCCTTGGCCAGCCATGGTTTGATGGCGAGATGAGGGAAATGAAAGCAAAGGAGCAGAGGTTGGAGAGTTTTTGGAGGAGATCAAGGGCCCAGGAGGACAGACTGGCTTTGATGGCCCACCATGGTGAGTATCAAAGGGCAATCACCTATAATAAGGCAGTGTTCCTGTCGAGAGAGATTCCTGCTGGGAGGAACTCACTGACTCAGCCCTTTTGGACTGTGGATAGGTTTCTCCAGCTAATCTGTCTGAAGCCCATGAGTGCTGTTTCACCTGCAAAATGCAAGCAGTTCATTCTGCTGTTCTTGTACAGGGTGTTCCCAAAGAGGGCTGTGATTTCGGCAAGTGGCCATCACAGCCCAACAGTATTTCCAAGCTAACCAACTCAGGGCCAACACCAAGAAAACTGTGTCTATGACCTCCGGCACAAGCCAGAAACTGGCTATGCTCTCACTCGCCCCTTTTCTCTACACTGGAAGGCACTCCCCTGGAGGTTGTCCCTGCCTTCAAGAACCTAGAAGTGTGCTGGATAGTATGCTTGACTTCTCTACCAAACAGATACCATCCATGCTAAACTTTGCCCCAGACACGGTGCATTGTACCACAACAAGAACCCCTCCCCTCCCCCGACGTTACTAAATGGTTCTCCCAGATCTTACTTCGAGGGGACTCTTGCAGCAAGCACCAGTAGGAATGAAGCCGCCAGCCAACAGGACTACACGGAAAACTTCTAGCTAGCAGTCTATCATGGGGGAACGGCCCCACCTCAGTTCTTTCCCACCATCAACCTGACCACATCAGACCTTCACAGCCGCCAGCTACAGTCGATTGCCATTTTCTTGCATTTAACCCCGGTTTTCTTTCTTCTTGTTTTAGTGTTATAAGCATTGAATTTTTTTATCTTTTCTCACCTGTGTTTATGTCTTCTTCTCCAGCCTTGTCTTTCGATTGCTTGATGAAGTGTGCCTGTGGCAAGCAAATTCCCGCTAAGGACGGTCACTCTGTCTGCCTGATCTGGCTATGGCTCCAATCACAGCACAGAGGCCTGCCAGCACTGCCAGGACTTCAAGCAAGCCACACGGAGACATCATTTGAAATCCATAGAAGGTTAGAAGAATCAGCATTTATATAGCGCTTTTCATACACAATGTATTCCAAAGCGCTCAAGCAGAAAATGGATCCAATGGAGAAGGAGCTGCAGGCTCGAAGTTCTTCAGCTTGCCCGGCCCGATCTTCTGAGGATACTGCTTCTTCCCACAAGGAGAAGAAATAGAGTGGAAAGCACAAGCTCTGGGACAAGCACTGGGGCCGTCCTCAGTCAGCCTCTCGCTCACCGCACAAACTGGCCACTGGCACTGGGTCTTCCTCCCGTGAAGAGGGGGTGGTCGGCCCCTCCTGCCCCATCAGCCCTTACCTCCTCCGGGCTGCCAGTGGTCCTGCCGTCTGCCCTTATCTCCATCTTGGGTGGTGGCTCTTCTGGGCAGCGGACGTCATCCACTGCCCCACAGCCCCCCCCGGACACTCAAGCCCCTAGCACCCACAGGCCCTTAGCCAGGTGGCTCGACTGGGGCTGGATCTTCGGGAGTCGGGTCTGTGACCATTGCCACCCTTCCACCCCTCCCAAGGCGTTGCTTTCACCAGTACCCGACTCAGGGGCCAACACTAGACCTGCCAAGCATCGCCCAGAACAAGCACTCGCCTCTTCCTCTACTCAGGTGTCACCTCTGCCCTTGCTTCAGGGGCTCTCACCTTGCAGACACCACCCTCACCACTGGGGCCTATGAAGACTTCCTCCTTGGACCGTCGCCAGCCTTCACCACTCGGGTAGAGGCCAGTCCTGCCGATGCCTCAACAGCACCACAACCAATGCCTGCTTGGACCTATGTGGGATCCGCATCCTGAGCCTTCTGCCGACACCTACTACCCCCTCCGGTTGCCTTTTCAGTCAGTTCCGGAAGTGCCTGGGACTCACTCTTAGTGGTGCTGCCTGCTGCAAGAGCCCTCTCGAAGTAAGATAGTACAGTTACATAAGAACTTAACGTAACAGTACATCTTTGAGAGAAGCTCTTGCAGCGGGTGTTGCTTTCCCTCCCTCCTTCCCCTTTAGTTTCTTCTTCCTTGTGCATCTTCTGTTTACATCTTTTCCTCAGCTCAGAGGATCTGCCTTGGTCCTCCTTTTTTGCCACCTGCTTGGGGTCTCAGGGGAGAGAACTGAGGTAGCTATGGGAAACTGCTCCCTTTATAGGACTGGTGGACATCAGTGTACTGACGTCGGGGGTGGTCCCCAGTGATAGGTCCTACCAGTGTTGCCTGCTGCAAGAGCTCCTCTTGCAGATCTACTGGTACGATAAGTTCTTACGTAACTGTACTTTTTTGATTATGCAGATGTGGTCTATAGTACTGCTCCCTCCTCTTCCCTAGCCAGACTGGACACACTCCATTACACTTTGTCGCTTCGCACCCAGCTCTCTTCTCCACATTCATCACTGCTCCCTCTACTCCTCCCTGTCAGTCCTCCCACTTCCGTCACGTCACCAGCTTCACTCTGCCTCCTTTATCGCTAAATACTGGTTTGGATCTCTCCCCTCCTAACCCTCCTCACTTCTCTCCCCCGTCCTAGCTTCCTCTGCGCTCCAGGGATTCTCGCACCTTATCCATTCCCCACCATCACTTCTGTACTAGGCAAGTTGCCTTCTCCTACCGTCTTCTGTCCCTTTGGAATCAGCTGCTCTCCTCCCTCTGACTCTCCCCCCTCACTCCCTGCTTTTAGTCGAAAGCAAAGGCTCACTCCTGCCCCCCAGTACCTGTCACTCCCAGTCTTCACCCCTCCCGACTTCTTTCTCCCTCTTCTACTGACCCCCCCATGGTATCCTCATACTAGAATGAATAATGCTCTCACTCCTTGGCCTCTTCTCTGTACTGAAGGTGGGAGAGGACCGGCCTAAGCCACCTGGGACACCTGTTTACAGATGGGATGGTAAACTCCTTCCAGCAACTGAGTTAGGAGTTTTGTTTGCCCCAACAGGATTTTTACTGTTACTTACAAGTCAGGGACTATGACCAAGGAATCCACCGGTCACTGTTCACTGGAGAGTTAGGATCTTGCGGGTGTTAATCGAAGCAGTAATCGAAGAATTTAATCTACAGCACCCTGTATCACACTTATGAGGTATGTCTATAGCCTTGCCTAACAGCAACAAGATTCTGCCAGCAGAAATGGGAAGAGAATGCAGGAACAGCCCCTACAGAAGAAGAATGGGACAACTGCTGGAAAATTGCATGCAAGGTCATCACCTCCAACAAATGAAAATTACATACTCACCGTAATTCTTGATCTTCCAAAACATCTTCACCATTCATTACTGGTGGGTTATCAGCTGAAGGCACCAACCTTTCAGGAGCATGTAGCTTTAAGACTGTCAGAAGAGGGGAGCAGACGTCAGGGATGGCGCTGTCCACGAGGCAGACACATGACGTGGTGCTCGCTGGTTGGCCAGTAGCCAATGCAGTTACCCCAAACTCCTCAGTTCTGCTCGCCAGAGAGGAAAATAATGGAGAGAAAAGAAGTGGGTGGGAGAAGAGCTTGACAGGGAATTCGCAGGACAAGTCAGAAAGGTATGTAGAAAAGGGAAGGCGGTCATCGTGGAGGATTTCAACTTGCTGGGGGTTTATTTATTTACGAGTTTTACCAGGAAGGCATACTGAGCAACAATGCTCGATTCCAGATGCGACCTGGGGGCCAGGACCCAATACAAAACAAATCACAGTGTCAAACTGAGACATTTCAATAGTGAGGGGTATGGCTAACTGCCTTACAGACAAATGGCAGAATAGCTACAAGTAGATAGTTTGATACAGCAGGGGAAAGATAGAAAAATACATGATACAACCTAGAAGAAACGTCCTTATGACATAAAGCAGTATGGTACATTGGAGTTAGAAATAGTCAGAAGCAGGTGCAGCTAGAAACATGTGCAGCTGAAGGAGAAATGCGTGCTGAGTAGCTGGTTGCGATGACTAGGATTTGATGCGTTTCTTATGGTAGCTGGTAGGGCATACCAGATCTGGGGAATCCGGTAGAAAAAGCGGCCTGACCTTTAGTTGTGCGCATGAAAGGGATGTGGAGAAGCCTTGGGTCTGTGTGTCTTAGGGCGTAGGCTGGGGGAGGTTGTTGGGCTAGGGTGGATGCCAGGTAAGGTGGTAGGGAGAGGGACCAGAATTTTGCAGCGAACCTGGCGCAGTGTATTAGTCTGCGATCTTGGAGGGATGGCAGGGCTAGGGAACTGTAAAGTGAGCACTGGTGGGTGGACTGAGGGCAGTTGAGGATGAAACGATAGAATGAGTGGAATAGGGTGTCGAGGCTGGCCAAAGCAGACGAGGGAGCAATGGAGTAGACGATGTCACCGTAATTGAGTACAGGTAGTATCATTTTTTGGACTACAGCCTGCCTTGTAGGAGAGGGGAGGCAGCTTTTGTTTAGGTATAATGCACCAAGTTTGGGTAGAAGCCTCTTATGAGCTGGCCCGTTGGCGCAGAGGTAGCGCTACCGCTCACGACGCTGGTGACCCGGGTTCGGGAACGAGCCCGGGGAGCTGGAGGGCTGGCCCGGGAGGAGAAGGCTGAGCATCCGTGGACTGCTTGCCTTCTCCAGGGAGGGAGGGGAGACAAGGCTCGCTGCTTGACTGACCCCAGGCGGACGCCTGGGGTACAGCAAGTGCCTAGCCAATCCAGGAGGGTTGGGCGTGCCATACGTCGGCAGAGCTCCGCCTTGACGTCCGGGCGCATAGCACGCCCGACAAAACAGGGAAAAGACTTCCATCGCCCGGGACGGAGCGGCCAGCACAGACCTCAATGTCCCCTGCCTGTCCCACGCGCGGCCCCGACGAAGTGACGCTAGCTCGGGTGCTTGGGCCCCACTCCTCGCTTCGCCTGGGAGGAAATCAAGGCTACATGGGTGGGGGACCGCCGCGGGCTCCAGGCATGGAAGAAACCAAGGCAGATGCCAGGCGCTCCCGAAGAAGCGGAGCGTAGGGGGCAGGGGAAGGTGGAAAACAGCAAGTACAAAAAAAAAAAAAAGAAGCCTCTTATGCAGGGAGTCGATATGAATGGCAAAATCAAGGTGCTGGTCAAGCCAGACTCCTAGATATCTAAACCTGGAGCAATTGTCCAGAGGGGTCCCATCCAAGGTTTTGAAAGGGGGGGCAGGAGGCTTGACGGGACAGTCTTTGATGGGAACCGAAAGTTAACGACACAGTTTTCTTGGGGGTTTAGAAATAACTGGTTGGACCGAAACCATTCCTGGATGGCGCTGAAATCCTCCTGAAGGAGGGTAGCCACGTTGCTTGTAGTTGGGCCGGAAGCATACAGGACAGTGTTGTCTGCACACATCTGGATGGAGGAGTGGTGGCAAGCTGATGGGAGGTCATTTAAAAATATGGAGAAAAGGAATGGGCCCAGGCCTGACCCTTGGGGGATGCCGGTGGATACAGGCAGTGGGTCTGAGATATGTGAGGCGATTTTTACCGATTGGAGTCTGCCTATTAGGTAGTCATGGAACCAGGCATTTGCTGATATGGAGAGCCCGGCATCAGTGACTGGAGCATTCCGGTCACCTCCAGTGCTAGGGAGCAAGTGCTCCCGGATGCAATCCAGTACGGTCCCCTGACCCAGCAGGTGAGTGTACCTACTAGGCTAAAGAACACTTTAGATTTGGTATTGTCGAATGGGGAGGCAGTAAGGGAAATAAAGGTGGAGGACCCAACAGCGATCACCAAACGATGTGGTTTAGTATCACGATGTATGAGGAGCCAGAGAAATCAGTTATTTGGGTGGTAAATTTCAGGGAGGCGGGACTTTGGGAGGATGCAGGAAGTACTGAAAGAGAAACTGGAGGGCATAAGGCAGGAGATGGACACGGAGCAGAAATGGGATATTATTAAACGGGGGATTAAAGAGGCAACAGAAGCCTGCACCAAGATACAGAGTAAGAGGAGCAAAGCAAGAAAACCATGTTGGTTGAACAGCGAGGTTGTGGAGGTGGTGAGGGCAAAACGAGTGGTGCACCAGAGGTATAGAAGGATGGGAAAGGAAGAAAAAATTACTCACCTTAGTAATGTTGTTTCTTCTAATGGAGTCTTGCTATATTATGACTAATGCAGTTTGTCCCACCATTAGAACTGCTCCGTTTGTCCCACCATTAGAACTGCTCCGGAGGTGAAAGAGTTAACTTCCATGCAGAGCATGGAACTTAGAGCGCGAGCTCGGTTAGAAAAGCTCTGTCTGGGATATTTCAAACCGAAACTGTCAGATCTTTACAAGCAAAACTCACTAAGGCTCTGTGTGGAAGCTGTAACCTACACTAGCCAACTGGCTACTAAAATATTAACACATTTTCCTGGTCCCAACACCAAGACTCAAGTCAGGGGACCAGAAAAGGTAAGATAAAATAAAACATAATCACCCAAACACCCCAAAAAGAAGGGGTGGAAAACATAAAAGGGGCATCAGTAAGTGCCAACAGTGGACTGCCCACCCCATACCCAAAGTAGAAGTTCTGAGAGGGGCAGGCTGGGGGGGAGGTCATAATATAGCAAGACTCCATTAGAAGAAACAACATTACTAAGGTGAGTAATTTTTTCTTCAAACAACATGAAGTCTTGCTATATTATGACTAGTGCAGACTACACAGCAATACCTCCATGGAGGAGGGACAGAACCTACTTAGGGAATAGGCTCTGAAGCACGGCTGTGCCAAACCGAGCATCCCTCCTGGCCCGGATATCCAGGGAGTAATGCTTGGTGAAAGTGTGTACTGTTTTCCAGGTAGCTGCTTGACATATCTCTAAGATAGGGATGTCTCTGGCAGCAGCTAGAGACGCAGCTGTACCTCTGGTAGAGTGAGCCCTCAGGCCTAAAGTGGGAACCTTACCCAGTTTTTGATAGCAAAATTGGATACAAGAGACAATCCACCTGGCAATGGATCTCTTAGTGGCAGGTTTCCCTTTCCCAACCTCACCATAAGTGAGAAATAGTTGGAGGGAGTCAAACCTGTGACCCTTGGTACGCCCTATGTAGTAACTTAGGGCCCTCTTAACATCTAAGCTATGCAGCCTCCTCTCACCAGAGGAGGAATCGACAGTGAAGAACACTGGAAGTGAAATAGATTGGTTAAGGTGAAAATCTGAAACCACCTTAGGCAAAAACTTCCTGTTAGTCCTGAGGACTACCTTATCCCTGTGAAAGGAAATAAAGTCAGTCTCCACTGATGAAGCCTGTAACTCACTTATGCCTGGCAGAAGTGATGGCTACTAGAAATACAGTTTTCCAAGTCAAGTACTTAAGCTCTGCCAAGACAGAGGTTCAAAGGGGGTTGCATCAGCTGAGCAATGCAAACATTAAGATCCCAGGCAGGGCAGGGTCCTGAATGGTGGATTGGCATGAAGCAATCCCTAAAAACTTGGAAAATACAGGGTGAGCAGAAAGAGAAGAGGGCTTCCTGCTGAAATAAAAGCAGAGACAGCTGCCAAATGCACTTTCAGGGTAGCTGGTCTCAGTCCTAAAGAATTAAGATGGACCATATAGTCCAAAAACAGTGGGCAAATCAGCAGATTCCGGGGAAATATGCTTCCCAGAACACCATATGGAAAACCTTTCCCACTTGGAGTTATAGGTAGCCCTGGTGGAAGGCTTCCTAGAAGCTTTCAAGATTTCGAGAACACCTTGAGAAAGTTGTAGATCAGCAAACTCTAACTCCTCAAGAGCCAGGCCTTGAGGTTGAGGGATTTGAGATTAGGATACCAGACTCTCCGCAGGGCACAGGTTAACAGGTTGTGGTTCCTGGGGAGACACAGGGGAAGATGGACTGCTAAGGACAGAAGGAGTGGGTACCAGGACTGCCTGGCCCAGTCTGGAGCAATCAGGATCATCTTGCAAGGCTGAGATCTGATTTTGACTAGCACCTTGAACAGGAGAGGGAAGGCATAGAGAAACTTCCCTTCCCAATCGAGGAGAAAGGCATCCAGGGGGACTGAGCCCAACACTGGGGGCCTGCAACAAAAAAGTGGAAGTTGACGATTGTCTGGGGCTGCAAAAAGATCTATCTGAGGGGTGCCTCATCTGGCAAAAACTATCCCCAGTACTAGGGGATCCAGTGACCATTCGTGATGGCCCTGGGAAATCCTGCTGAGAGCATCTGCCAGGACATTGTCCTTGCCTGGGAGGTGAACTGCTATGAGGGAAGTGTTCAGGAATAAGCCAGAGACCACAACTTCATCGCCGGTGCACAAGGCCGAAGACCGATGTCCCCTTGTTTGTTGATGTACCACATTGTAGTGGTGTTGTCTGTTCTGACCTGTACCACCTTGTTCTGAACAGATGCAGAAAAACCTGAAGTGCTAGAAAACAGCTCTGAGTTCCAACAGATTGATGTGGAGCAGAGATTCCTGAGGGGACCACAACCCCTGGGTGGAGAGGTCGCCCATGTGAGCTCCCCATCCCAAGAGGCACGCATCTGTAGTAAGGGTCAAGGAGTGAGATAGAGGGATGAAGGGCGCCCCTTGTCTCAGATTGCTCTGATCCTGCCACCACTGAAGGGCCTGGATCAGGGTTCGAGTCACTGGGATTAACTTGGATAGGCAATCTCTTCTTTGAGACCAGAAGGCTCTCAAATGGAACTGAATGTCCCTCATCTGAAATCTTGCTCCTTGCACTACAGCTGTGGAAGCAGCCATGTGTCCTAGGAGCTGCAGGAAATGCCTTGCTGGTCGAGAGACCTGTAGAGTGAAGGACGAGGCCAGGGCCACCAGGGTCCTTACCCTTTCTGGGGGAAGGAAGGCTCTGGCCTGCTTTGTGTCCAGTTCTGCACCTATAAAGGTGAGTACCTGGACAGGTTCCAGAACTGACTTTGGAAGATTGAGAAGAAAGCCCAGAGAGGTAAACAGCTGCTGGGTAACTTGCAGGTGTGATCTGACCTGGTCTGGAGACTGACCCACAATGAGCCAGTCGTCCAGGTAGGGAAAGATGGCAAACTTTTGCCTTCTTAAATGAGCAACTGCTACTGCCAGACATTTTGTGAATACCCTTGGGGCAGAGGGTAAGGCAAGGGCATTGCTCTGAACTGATAATGGCCTGAGGGCAGTTCGAATCTGAGGTACTTTCAGTGGGAACTTCTGATAAGAACATGGAAGTAGGCATCCTTGAGGTCCAGGGAAGCTAGCCAGTCCCCTGGCCTTATGGAGGGTAAAATCATTCCCCGAGTCACCATTTTGAATTTTGGTTTTAAAAGGTGCTTGTTCAAATATCTTAGGTCCAGGATGGGCCGCCACTCTCCTGTCTTTTTTGGGGTAAGGAAGTACCTGGAGTACAGACCCTTGCCCTGGTGTAGGGGAGAAACCCTTTCTACAGCTCTGAGAGCCAGGAGGGTTGAGACTTCTGTTTCCAAGGCAAGAGTCTCCAGAGGGTTTGCAGGTGGAAAAGATCTGATTCTCATCTTTGGAAATTTTTTGAAGCCGAGAACCAGACCCTGGCTTACTACTTCAGGACCCACTTGTCTGATGTTAAAACTCCCAGTCCTGGATCAGTAAGCCAGCCTGCCCCCTACAGGTAATGGAGAACGCCCTGGGCATCCCATCAGGGTGCCTGTTTGGCAGGGGCTTTAGGCTGAGGGGAAGGAGCAGGCCTGCTTGTACCCCGTCTGCCTCTCCCTCTGAAGAACCCCCTCTGAACATAAGCTGAAGAGGAGGCCTGGGTCTGGTAAAAACGCCTGCCTCTACCCCTGGGGGCTGCTTCTGAGGAGTGGCTTGCCGTTCCTTGGCTTGTGCACTCCTATAAATGGTTCTATATTCATCCATTTTCTTCATATAATTCTCTGTCTGCTCCCCAAACAGAGAATTTCCCACCACAGGAAAATCCACAGCCTTAGACTGGGTATCCTGTGACAAAGTAGTATACCTGAGCCAAGCCAATCTACGAAAAGCCACAGATGTAGCCATGACTCTAGAGGATACATCATTAGAATCCACTGCAGCATGGAATTGCACCTTAGATGCCTCAACACCATCAGCAGCCACCTGCTCCAGCTCCTTGGCAAGCTGGCCAGGGGCCTGTTTGGCTAAAGCCATGACAGTATCCCATCTAGATTTTTGGTATCTCGCAACATAAGCCATATAGTTTGCTTTTCTGAGTCCCAAGGACACTGCCATGTATTGATTTTTAGCCATGGCATCAATCTTCCTGGAGTCCTTGTCAGGAGGATGTGAAGCCAGGGGAATATTAGCTTTATCACAGGCTGCAGCCTGAACTACCCCAACATGGCTGCACTGCTGTGAAAGAAATTCTGTATCAGGACCTGACAAAGTGTACCTCCTGTCCATCTTTTATCTACAGGAGGCACAGAATTAGGAGCTTTAAAATTTTTATTGTTTGTTTCCTAAAAGATTTATGTAAAGGGATAGACAATCTCCTGGACTCTGGGATATCCATCATCTCTACAAAGTCAGGCTCCTCTTGCTCATCCACAGCCTTCTCCAAAGGAAGCTGGAGGGTTTCAGCAACTTTTTTATAAAACAGAAAATGAGAAGGGGACTCAGCAAGCCTAGGGGGAGATGTCCGGTTCAATGGGCACACCCAGACTTTCAAAGTCACATTCACACTGTTCATAATCATCCTCCCCCTCCTCTGGTTCATAAAACTCCTCTATATCATATTCTTGAACAGGTGGAACCGACCGAACCGACCTTTTGCCAGATAGTGGCGGTTCGGACGGAACCGGGGAAAGTGACTGGACAATTTGCATTGCCCTGGCTATCTCTGCAGCAGTTGGAGAAGGGATTTTTGACTCCACACCTGCTGACTTTCTAGTTCTCTTTGCTGGAACCGGCTCCTCAGAGTCAGCTTTACATCTGCCCGAGGAAGTCCTGCCCTCGTCAGAGGGCACTCCCTCCGGTTCGGCTGGCACCAACCGGGCGGCCATCCGGTCAGCGGACGCTTTTGGCCTCTCGCCCTGAGCCGACCAACCTCTTATCTAGGTAGCTGCAGGAAATTTTGCAAATCTGGCAGTCTGCATTGAGGTGGTCAAACCCCAGACAATAAACACATGTGGTGTGTGGGTCAGCCTTGGCAAAGGTTTCCCCACAGACACTACAGTGTTGAAACACCAGTGGACCCGTTTTTCTTTTGGGTTTCTCAGACAAAATGCCAGCCTAACCAAAATCCTGCCCTTTTCAGCAGTGCCAGGCAAGACACCCTTACCGTTCCCCAACCATGTCATTGATGTGGAAAAAACGTAATGAAACTGTTTTTTTTTAGAACCGATAAGAACCGGGAACCGCACTCTAAAAAGGCTTAAAACGCTTCAGAATGAAGTTTACACACAATCTGATTGGTTCAAACCGAACCTATAAACATTTACAGGTTCCACACAGAAAACCTATTACTTACAATACCATAGACAGAGCTTGAACTGATCGGTTTGCGGTTAAAATAATGATAATCGCGGTTGAATTTAACTGAGAAAAAACTCTTTAAACCGAGAAAATGAACCGAGCAGCAGGAGGAATCTCCGGAGCGACTGTTCAGTGAGGCGGAGTAAAGAATCTGACAGTTTCGGTTTGAAATATCCCAGACAGAGCTTTTCTAACCGAGCTCACGCTCTAAGTTCTATGCTCTGCATGGAAGTTAACTCTTTCACCTCCGGAGCAGTTCTAATGGTGGGACAAACGGAGCAGTTCTAATGGTGGGACAAACTGCATTAGTCATAATATAGCAAGACTTCATGTTATTTGAAGTGGACAGGGAGGAATATGCAAGATGGTCCAGGGAGGTGACCAGAAAAGAGAGAGAAGCCAAGGCCCAGAGGGAGCAGAGATTAGCGCAGGGAATTAACGGGGGAGAAAGACTTTCAGATATATCAGGGAGAAAAAGAAGTGCAGAGACAATAGTGAGGATAAAAAGTGGTGGGGAGTGGATGGAAAAGGGAGAGGAGCTGGCAGAAGCACTGAATGAATACTTTTGCTCACTGTTCACGGAAGAAAAGGGGGGACCGCTACCACCATGGGCTGGGAGGGTGGGGACAGGGGAAGAGGAGGAGACAGATGGAAGAACTGAGGCAAGTAGAGGGACTGAAGGTAGACAAGGCACCAAGGCTGGATGGTATCCACCCCAGGGTTCTGAGGGAGATGGCAGAGGTGTTGGTGGAGCCGCTGGTGGATCTGTACAGCATCTCACTGGAGTCGAGATGTGTGCCACTGGACTGGAGGATGGCACATGTAGTACCATTAAACAAGATACATAGATAATAGACAGTGTCGACAGATAAGGGCCTACAGCCCACCCAGTCTGCCCATTTGAGCTTGTAAGTTCACTTTGTGTTTTCCTAGAAGTCTGTTGGCCCTAACCCTGTTACAGAGTGGGCCAAGGGATGAACCGGGTAATTATCGTCCGGTAAGTCTAACCTCCATAGTGTGTAAACTCATGGAAACGATACTAAAGGAAAAACTGGAGTCATACCTGGAGGACAATGGCCTCCAGGATGAGAGGCAGCATGGGTTCGTTTCAGGGAAGTCTTGTCAAACCAATTTAATAGAATATTATGACTGGGTGACAGGTGAGCTGGATAAGGGTCATGCAGTGGATGTTCTTTACTTGGACTTCAGCAAGACTTTCGATTCGGTGCCTCATGGTCGGCTTGGGGGGGGAGCTAACTGGGGTAGGGGCAAAAATGATGAACTGGATTACAAGCTGGCTGAGTGGGAGGCTGCAACGGGTGGTGGTCAGAGGGGAGCTCTTAACTCCAAGGCCGGTGATAAGTGGGGTGCCACAGGGCTCTGTGCTGGGGCCAGTATTATTTGGGCTCTTCATATCAGACATTGCACACGGGGTGGTGAGCAAGATAAGTCTGTTCACTGACGACACCAAAATCAGAGCAGTGGTGGATGGAGGGAAGGGATGGAAGCAGCTGCTGGGGGACCAAAACAAGTTAGAGGAGTGGTCAGAGAGGTGGTAGCTGGGGTTCAATGCAAAGAAGTGTAAGGTTATGCACTCTGGGGTGAAGAACCCAAGGAGAGAATACTGGCTGGGGGGGTGTTAAGCTGGGGATCACTGAAGAGAAGGACCTAGGGGTAATGATAACAGGCACTATGAACAACACTGCCCAGGGCAGGAGAGCAGCTACAAAAGCGAACAAAATGCTGGGGTGCATAGCAAGGGGGTTTTCGTCCAGGTGAAGAGAAGTGAATTTGCCCCTCTTCAGGTTGCTGGTAAGGTCGCACTTAAAAGAGTACTGTGTGCAGTTTTGGAGGCCATACCTAAAGCGTGACATCAAGGTACTGGAGGGATGCAGAGGAGGGCAACAAAGATGGTATGTGGAATGGAGGGGAGAGACTATGAGAGCAGACTGGGAGACCTGAATATGTACACTCTGGAGGACAGAAGGGACAGGGGGGACATGATAGACACATTCAAGTATCTGAGGGGAATCAATAAGGATGGGGCAGATGAGGCCTTTAAGCTAAGGAGGGAGAGGGACACCAGGGGGCATGGGCTAAGAATAGAGGGGGGAAGATTTAGGAGGGACATGAGGAGGCACTATTTCACAGAGGGGGTGGTAACAAAATGGAACGTACTATCAGAATTGGTGGCATCATGTAAATCTGTGAACAGTTTCAAAAGGGCATGGGACAGAGAACAGGGGAGAGTGAGAGTGGGGAGGTGGGGGGTGGCAGTGGGATAAAAAAAAGGTGGGGCAGCTACAAACTTGAGGTGCTAGCTGCACACTCGAGCAGACAGACAGACTGGATGGTCTGTTTCTGCTGGCACATTCATATGTTCGTACGCATGTTCGTAAGGGAGCCCAAGAGATGGGAAAAAGAAAGGATTTAAACTCAAACACAAAGCCAACCCGAGAGAAGCGGTAAGAACTCTGGGAGGGGCTTTAAGGCCAGGAGTAACCAGACCCACTGGGCAGGTCAAAGAGACAGAGACAAAGAGCGAAACAGAGATACAAAGTATCCCTTATCCTCAACCAGAGACATGTGACAGCACTGTCCCATTCCTGCTAGAAATGGCGGACTTCCCAGGAGTAACTTAGTAAGAGAATGTGCCATAGAGGAGAGCCCAAGAGTGGTTGCTAGAATACTTCTGTGCTGAAAAAATATTCTGAAGTGAGGGTCCTGAAAAGTACAACGTATTTGTTAAGGACCTCCTGAAGGAACCACCCTATAAGGTCAAATATTGGGAGACATAATAAGCAGTTAGTACAGGACCAGACAAGGTTACACACCCACTCTCGTTTCTTCCCTCTTTTTTTTTTTGGAAGAAACACACAGGCAAGAAGTACTTAGTGGAGACTGAGGTAAGGGATCCTGTTGAAGACAGAAGGAGCTGCCCCTAGGGAAGGGCGCAGGAGGATGCAGCCTGAATGGCTAAAGACAACCTTATCTGCCTCGAGGGGCAGACATACTCAACAAAAAAAGGTGGGTAAGAGCATAAAATTGCGGGATTCAAGACCGCAATCATCTCTCTTAACCCCTGCTGGATTAGTGAAGTCTAACATCTCCCATAAAATCCCTCAACGACCTGATCCAGAAAAAGGATGTAGATATGAAGGAACCCACTGCTTGCGTTAACTCACTACTGAAAACCCTAAATGGATTGTCGAGGATTCTGAAGCACAATAAAAGCAGTGATTCAGTATGGATCCTCTACATTGTAAGGTTTGCACCTGTATTGGCAGAAAGTGTCAGGTAATGCAGTACAAGGATACTACAGCAAATTTCTGACCCTGAAATTTCACAGCTGACCCCCCAGCATAAAAAAATGAGAGTCAACTGATGCCCTCATTACCAGAGCTAATGCAAGCCCTGGGAACCTCTAGATTAGCGGACCTCTTCTCTGCAGAGAGGAGAGAAAGGAAGGCAAAGCAGTCCACATTTGCCTCCGCCCCCCGAAGATAAGGAGAAGGAAAAAATCCTCCTGACTTCGAGGCAAGAGCTCCCTCTGGGGGTGCCAGCTAGACACTGTCCCTTTTAAGTTGAAAGTGTGAAGGCAAACAGGGAGGAGGCACTGCCCAGAAGCCTGGCCATGAGGGGAAGGTGGGCAGGAAGCAAATATGAACGGTGACGATATCTTGGAAGATCAGAAATTACAGTCAGTATGTCATTTTCATATCTTCCAAAGATCAATCTTCACTATTCATTACTGGTGGTGTGCAGCCACCACTGCCCTTAACTGAGTCAAGTGTCCCATAGGGCTGGAAAAAACTTGGGAGGAGCCGAGTGGTGCCCTTTTTTTGGGGATACCTCCAGGTGAGGAGATCGGAGCAGTTCAGGTCAACTCAGGTGGCTCCTATCCCCACCTACTACAGACCCTGCCTGACTTGGCGGAGAGAGAAGGCCCTAGTCAGCACTCCTCCCAGGGCAAACAGGCATGCTGGGAACAGCATGGGGTGCTAACTTAGGCCTCCCAACCCTCGCCTCAGCAGACAGATCTGCCTCTCGACAGAGGACTGAAAGATGCTGTGGGAGCTCGAAAACAAATGAGGGAGGGACCCAGAATCCCCCTTGGCACCAGCCACGGCACCGAAAATAGGGTCTGCATCAGATCAGACACTGACCCTGGCATTGGAAATGTCCCTGGCACCACAAGCAGCAACGAGAGATGCCAGGAGGGCAGCAATGTTGCTGGCACTGGGCACAGGACTCCTAAGCCCTGCAGAAGGCCTTGAGCTAGGCCTGGAGAATCCCAAAGCTCTGGAGAGCCGGATAACCAATCTGGATCATCCCAATCATCATCCGAATCTAAGGACGAGATTAGGAAGATCGCCAAAGTGGCTACCCTGGTAACTTCCCCTCTCCCAGCACCACGAGCGGTGTCAGAAGGGGACCCAGCTGCAAGGTTAGCACCGTCCTGCTCATCAACCCTGCGGATGGTGTTGGGAGCCCAGGCGGCACTGGGCCGTGATGTCGACTGAGCCACCACCGCAGGTGCAGCGTATAGCTGAGACCTTGACAATGGGGATGTCCGGGCCCCCGAGGGGGGCACCGGACTGCAAGTGGTGCTCAGCTAACCCCCTGGAGGCAGACTGTCCACCCAACCCCTTGTGCAGGCCCCCCGTCTCAGCGAGACCAGCAACAACGGAGACCTGCCTTCTCTCGGTACATACAGTACTGGGAAGAGGCCTGGGCGAAGGGCCCAAAGACCTTTTTATCTTGGCATCCTGAGTAAGACTGCCTCCAAAAGTTGGGAGGTCCCGCCCCAACTTCAACATGTGGATTTCGAGGGTGTGGTAATCCATGCTGAAGCAGGCATTGCAGCTGCCCATGTCGTGATATGGACCCAGGCAGGTGAGACATCAGCCATGGCAGTCTGAAACAGCCATGAGCTTGCTGCAGATGCACAGGGGGCAAGCCCTGCCTTAGATTTCGATTTACTAGGCCCCGAACCAGACATGACCAATGATGGTTAAAAAAAAAAATACAAAAAGGAAAAGCACTCAACACCACACCAGAGTAGTAGGAAAAAACAAAACAGTGTCAACAAACTGTCGTAGATGGTATGGCTTTGAACGAATAACTGGTTCTGGCGACGAGCAGAGTGGTGCACTTTTTCCACACAAGGTGTTGCCTCAACGGCTGGAAAAGCAGAACTGAAGAGGTTGGGGAGCCGGCATCTGTTACTGGCCAACCTGTGAGCACCACATCATACATCGGCCTCAATGGTGGCGCCGTCCCCAACGTCAGCTCCCCTCCTCTAAAAGTCTTAAAGCTACATGCTCCTGTGGGGTTGGCGCCTTCAGCTGATAACCTACCAGCAAGGAATGGCAAAAGACTGATCTTTGGAAGATATGGATGGAACACCGGTGGAAGGTAGTGTTCCAGTTGTTTTTTTTAGAACACCAGTCATCATAGTCCATTTTGGGCATGGAAACAAACCGCTGCTGGAAGCAATGCTCACAGAGGGACCATAATTAGCATATTTATTTAGTTAGTAGAAAAGTCAGATTTACAACCTCTGAGTCATGGACTCATTTTCAAATGCACCTTGTTGTGGAGGGGTTAGATAGAGTTGCATAGTGGGTTTACAACAGTGAGAACAGTACATGTGCAGAACATTAAACTGAGTACACATAGGTTACATAATAATGTTACTTATAATAGGTTACAGTCAAATACAAGGTACCCAAAGGTTACATTGGAGGTACAGCCCTGGATGTACCTAGATAATACCTGGAGAGGGTGGAGGTAGGGATGGGGAGTGGGGGAGGATAGGCGGTCCGGAGGACGTTGTCAAGTCAGGGAGGCCTAAGAGGAGGATCCCACATTGGGATTAATTACAGCAAAAAGCGTTGAAGAGATGGTTCCGGAGGGCGATTTTGAAGAGACCAATTTTGGCAATATCTGTGATGCAGGGTGGGAGGGAGCTGAACCAAGCAGGGGCGCGGTAATGGAAGTAACTCTGGGCTAGCGAGATCTTGGTTCTCGGCACCAAAAAGGTGGCCTTGACAGAGCTACGGGAGGCAACAGACTAGGACACACGCTGTATGGAAGCTGAGACCTGGGGCGCCTAGAAGACTTTTTTAAGTAGTAGGCAGGTCCAGTAGCTGCAGAAGTTCCTCAAAGGTGAGCAGGCTGGCGGTGGAGTAGTGCAGGCAACTGAGAGTGTGGCTAGGGGCTCCGGTCAGGAGCCTGCAAGCCTTATTGATTGAGAGCTGGATTTTAGTCAAGGCGGTATTGTCCGACGCAGCGTAAATGAGCAAGCCATAGTCCACTAGCGATAGGACGGAAGAGGTGATGTCCAGTCAGAGGGCAACTTGGGGGAGGCAATCTATGACGGTATAGTAGGCCTATCCAAGAATTTATGGCGGAGGACAGGGCATTGCTGTGGGTGTCGAAGGTGCGAGCCAAGTCGAAAGTGATGCCTAGATATTTGTAGGAGGTCACTTGCTCCAGCGGGTCCAGAGTGCTGGGAGAATGAAGAGGGGGGCATTCTTGGCCTTGTTTTGTTGATGGGAGAAGAGCATTGACTTAGTTTTCTTTAGGTTAATGAACCACTTTTCAGCTTGGTTGTAGGTGTGCTGGAGGGATACCTGGAGAGAAGAGGGATCGGGGTGGAATGCAAAGAGAACCGCACTGTCAGCATAGAGGAGCATTTTTCCTGTGCAGGAGCTGGGGAGAGTGTTGAGGAAGAGGCTGAAAAGTACAGGCCCAGAATGGAGCCCTGGGGTACCTCGGAACGAACAGGCCGTGTATTGGACAGGGAGCTGTTTATCTTCACATGCTGGGATCTAGCAGAGAGGCAGCTGGAGAACCAGGCAAGGGGACCAGCGGAAAAGCAGAGTTGGTGGAGGGAGTCGAGCAGGAGAGGGTCACAAGCAGTGTCAAAAGCCTTGGAGAGGTCTATGAACACTGCGCCGGCAAGGTTGCCAAATTCAAGAGCAGAGTGCAGGCAGTGAGAGAAATCCAGGAGAGCAGTAGGGGTGCTGTGTCCTGGGCGGAAACCATGCTGTTCTGGGCACATTATGTCATATTTGGCCAGGTACTCAGAGAGTTGAATAGACATTATTTTTTCTAGGGCTTTGGAGAGCGGGGGGAGGATAGAGATCGGAGTCTAGGAGGTCACAGCTGGGGTTGTTGCTAGCAAGAGCTTTTAGTAGGTGGGCTGGCTCGTGGTGAGATATAGTGGTAGGTAGAAGAAGGCGCTCCAAGGCGGGTGAGGCAGGGACTGGGTCAAAAAGTTGTTTGGGGAGGACAGAACTTGGGTCAGAGAAGGTAGTATTGAGGCAATCAGCTATGCGAGTTGGGTCTGTAGTGACGGCGCCATTGATGGAGAGCTGGGACGGTGGGGGGGGGGGGGGTGGTGAGCAGGTCTTCCCATTATGCTCTTTCATGCTGTCCCAGAAAGTCCGGGAGGAACCCCAGGTGGATGCGAGGGTGGTCTGATAGTGCTCTGCCTTGGCCTGTCTAATGGCCCAGGTGCACTGATTATGTGCCACGTTATAGGCTAGTCTATCAGCCAACTTGCCTGATTCGAGAGCGATGTGCCAGAGATTATCTCTATGCTTAAGTTTTTGGACAAGGGATGGGGAGATCCATGCGGCATTTTGTTTTTTAGTACGGATTCTGGTGTGGGGTGGGGGGCCAAAAGGTCACAGGCATTGGTGAAGAGGTCTAGGGCAGAATGAATATCAGGGGTGTGATGGATGGGGGACCAGTCCAGCTGTGCTAGATGCAATTTTAGCTTTCTGAGACCCCCGGGGCATAGGCGCCAGCACAAGGTGGCCTGCGACAGATTTCGATATGGAGGATGACCAGAGACAGAGGACAGGTGAGTGATCACTAAATGAGTCTGTCCCAAGCTAAGGTCGTACTAGGGCATGGTAACTGATACAACTAGGCAGATTTTTCCATAGTCCCTCCGAATCAGATTCAACGCCTTCTGTGGGGACTCCTGCCAACAGGGGTAATATGCAAGCAATAATACCCGACAAGGTGAGCAGTACTGGGCAATACTGGACCGCCCAGGGGTGTAATGAGGCCAGATGCCACAGGTGGAGGGCCTTATAGCCCCTGGAAGGTCCAGTATTGCCCATGCCGCCTACCCTGGAGGGTATTATTGCACTTAGAAAATGGGTTATGCGTGAAATGTTTTATAAAATAATTTAAAAATAGAATAAATATGCTTAGGAAAGTATGGTAACATAACAGAAGTTGTTTTGTTGCAAAATAGTCCCTGTAGTGGTAAAGCTGTGTAGCTGGCAGCAGAGGGTGCTTCTGTTTTGCATGTTGTTATTTTCTGTGTGTTTGTCCCTGCTTGAGAGGTCATTCCCTTGTGTCCCCTTTGTTTTTGGAAACAATTTACAGCCTTCTCTGTGATTGTGTGGCTTTTTTTTATTTATTTTTTTATAAAAGACACTGAGGTGGGGTGAGACTGAGATCGGCGGCACGGTCAGAAGAAAGTGTTTGGAGCCAAGATTATATTTAGAAGCTGCTGCGTGTGCTGCTACGTCAGGTGGGAAGCGCAAGTAAAAAGTCTTCAGGAGGAGAGAAGGAGATGCTAGCGGCCACCGTTTACTGGCAGGAACAATGAAAGTAAGATTTTTTTAAACATGTCAAGCATTCCGACCAGAGTGCAGGTGTCCGGTAGTCACAGCATTTTACTGGCTTAGTTTAATTATGAATTGGGGAGGGGGGCCAAGCGGGGCACGCTCAAGTCCGTGAAGGAGTTTTATTATGCGACAGGACTAAGCGGTTGGAAATTTTTTTTTTTTTTTTTTTTAAAGGAGTGTTTTGTGGACTAAAATGTTTAAGAACTCAAAAAACTTATAGGGTGAGTGTCAGATCGCGTATTTGGGGGACAGTAACACTCGCTAAGCCTGGAACAAAATGGCGGCGATTTCAAATTTAGCGAGGATCTTTTGTCCAATGACAAAGCAGAGTGGGCAAAGGGATATATTAGGTGGTGATGGGAGGGGGGGGTCAGGTGAGTGGCACTTTTTATTTGCTGGGCGTCTATTGAAAGTTAATGTACCCCCCTGGCAGGGGTACTAGTCAATCAGAACCCAGCAAATAAAAAGCCCATTTTCTAAACAAAGGTAAACTATATATATACCACACCCTAACTACCTCAGCTTCAGGCGCAGTCACACAGAAAAGGTTGCAACCAGGCCCCCCCTCCCTCCCCCCAGACAGAAAACAGGACCCAGAATTATAAACAGATCCTATTAATGGAGTGGATCACGGCAAAGCTCAAATATACAGTTGACCAAATTAAATCCTAGTGGTTATCCTTCTTTGATTATTCAGAAACAGCAAAATGAACCGCAGCTTTAGAACAAACAGCTGACATGCCACAAGACAAGAACACACTATTAAGAGTTGATACACAGCAGAAGGAAAGAACAGCAACCAATAGAAATAAAGGCAGGTTATGAAATAATACACATATATATATTATGGTTTCTTTTTACTTTCTTTTTTAATTTATTTTTACAAATGTTGGACAATGTGTTATGTTTATGGTATTTTATTTTTTTTTGGTAACAGAAATTAATGAAAGTATGGGGCTTGGTCTCATCGATTTGGAGCACTGTAACAGAATGAGGTACCCAAAAACCATACATGTACAATGAATTGTTTCAGTCTGGTCATATTTACAGTAATGTCAGCCAT
This sequence comes from Neoceratodus forsteri, assembly GCA_016271365.2. Lineage (NCBI taxonomy): Eukaryota > Metazoa > Chordata > Ceratodontiformes > Ceratodontidae > Neoceratodus > Neoceratodus forsteri. The sequence goes on from CM057451.1 coordinate 237,289,517, forward strand.
GATGTGTGTTTGTCTTGTGTAAAAGTCCATGAAAAGTTCAATAAACTCAGATTTAAAAAAAAAAACACATGCATCGGGTGTGTGGTTAAGCAGCAGAACAAATGCTCCGGATTAGAGCTCCCAAGGAAATGAGCAGTTTCTAGATTGAAATCCTGTAGTTTGTCAATTTATTCACCCGCAAAACTTACTGGGTGTAAAAGAAAAACTTGTGAGGTACCAACATGGGAAAACCTAGAATAGCAGCTCTAGCAATGGACTTTTTTCCAGCCAAAATCTGCAAAGCCACGAGGTGCTGGGCCACTGCTTCAGGATAAAGCTGCAGGCAGTAGTGGTACTGGTGCCGAGAATGAGATTCTCGGCACAGTGAACGCCATGCTTACACAGCTGGTCAGATCAGTGCAGGATAGGAATAAGAAGCTAGATGCACTGACACCCCCCCCCCCCCAAAAAGAATGACCACTCTAGAGACATGGATGGATGAAGCGGAACAGTCACAGTGCAGAGATGGGTTAGTGCTTAAAATCAGTAAATGCAACCACTAAATTAAAGAAAATGGCCAGACCGGTGGCACTGAGCGTTGAGGCACTGGACGTCACACCTCGCGCCATGCCGGCAATTCGAGTTTGGCAACGGACTCTGGCCATTGGGGGTCGGATGGGGAGGGAGAAGATCGAGCGTCCTGAGGACTGCTCTCCTCTCCAGGGTGGGTAGTGGGCTCTGCATCACTCGCCAGTGGGCCCCGATGGCGATCGGCGGCGATGCCATACTTAGAGGGTAGAGCCGCGGCGGGCATCAGCACGTTCGGTGTGCAGATGCCATTGCACGTCCGTGATCCAGGGGCAGCTCACTCACCAGAAAATCCCCACTCCTCAGATAGGCGACGGCACCCTCCCGTGCCCCACCACCCCACACCCAATGCGAGGCTCAACCCACTAGCTCTCCCGATCCCCCTGTCCTGCCTTGGTTCCGGAGATGAGGGGCCAGCTGATGGACCAGGTAGGTGGGGGAGCGTTTGTCCCTGATTTCCCGGTGGGGATGGGCTTCAGGCGGGTGGTGGCGGTGAGTGAGGGTCACCAGAGGGAGTTCCGAGAGAGCAGAGATAAAATGTGTCAACCAAAACAAAAAAAATAAAAGAAAATGGCTCTCTCAGACATCCGTTGGAGACCGCTGAAAACCAAACTCGAGAACAGAATATTTGACGTTGGGACTGCCAGAAGAAGTGGAGAGAGGAGAATTGCCTCTCAATTTTATTACAACACAGCTCCCACAAATGTTGGGGCTCAATCTTCAGACACCTCTCTGGGCTGAAGGCCGATGTTACTAGTCTCCAGGCTGAGTTGGCTAGGATCCAGGGAACCATCTCCCCCACCCAAGGGCCACCAAGTCTGCCTCCGCTACCTCAAAGGTTGCCTAGCAGGAGGAGTAGATGGACTATGGTGGGCTCAGGGAGGGTGAAAGTGGTGGGACAGAGGCACATCTCTCATCCAGTGCAACTAAAGAATTCCTACGCTGTTTCTGAGGAGCAGGAAGGTCCCGAAGTGACACCCGGAGTTGTGACTGGGGTGAGGGTGGGTTAAAGCTGTCCTCCATAATGGAGCCCCAAGGGGGGGAGGGGTTGCAGAGGACCCCAGAAGAAGAAGAAGCAATTCCTGGTGGGAGACTCTATAGTCAAGGGAGTGGATTTGGGGACAAGCAGCGAGGGGGAAAAGGGAGGTTAAGTGCCTACATGGAAGCACAGCTCGGAAGGCTGGAGAGCACGTCCAGAGGATCACTAGAGTGGTAGCTAGGAGGGGGGATCTGGATGTCATTGTCCATCTTGGGACAAATGACCTGGGTAGTGACGAGGCAGGCACAGGAAGAGTGCAGGAGGAGTTCAGAGTTGGGGAAGGGCCTTGGCCAGGTAGCAAGCTCTGTTACCTTCGCAGAGGTGCTGCTCATCTACGGCAAGGGGGAGGCTAGGAATCTCCGCACCAGGGACTTCAATGCATGGCTGAAGCACTGGTGCAGTGAGGAGGGTTTCGGCTTCATTGGAGACTGGGAACCAAGGGCCTGCACAAGGGTGAAGGCCTGCATCCATCCAGGGAGGGGACCGTAGTCCTTAGTGAACAGTTTAAATGCTACATTGGCAAGCATTTAAACTAGCCAAGGGAGAGGTGGAAGAGGCAGGGAGACAAACTGCCCCAAGTTCACAAGACCAACACCAAGAATACTGGGAAGGTAAAACCAATAAAGGAAGCAAACAAAATGAAACCCAGGGGTAGAAGAAATTATTACAAATAAAAAATATAGTGGGCGTAAATACAGAATGGGCAAAGGGATGGGGGGGCCAACACAACCTGGAGAGCCACGTGTGCAAATGCTCAAAGTCTACGCAACAAGATTATTGACCTAAAGGCTACCATAGCGGCAGCAGACCTGGAAGCCATCACAGAGACCTGGTGCAATGAAACCAGGACTGGGAATAGGCAATAAAAACAGGTTATTCACCTGTAACAGTAGTTCTAGGAATGGTATATGTTGTTCATACACACTTCTTGGCAGTGTCCCTTTCCCTTTAAATCAGCCAGAAAGTCTCCAAGCTGGCTCCTCCCTCTCACCTGAGTGATATAACCCTTGGCTCCACCCCATGACGCCAGATCTCAGCCTGCTGGAAGCCAGGTTTGTATGTCCACAGCCGGGTAGGTCGGGTGGGTCCATGTGGATGAACAACATATACCACTCCTAGAACTACTGTTATAGGTGAGTAACCCGTTTTTCTAGGATGGAGGATATGTTGTTCATTCACACTTCTTGGCAGACTCCTAGCACTTATCTGGGAGGAGGGAAGCAAGGCGCACACCCCCTACTTGGGAAATGGAAATTACACACCTATTGTAATTCTTGATCTTCTTGGACGAAGTCTCCACCACTCATTCACACTGATGGGCTCTACGCCGGAGGCGTTAGGACCCAGCGGGAGAAAACCTTTTTACAGGAGGGTCGGCACCAGAGAGAAAACTGAGGAGCAGCACCGCGAGCCTCAGCTTGTGCAGCAATGACCATCTCGGCGTCGACCCTCCAACCGCCTCAGTACCTTTTTTCCAAGGAGGTGCAGTGTAACTAACCTAGAAGGACAACCTAACAAAAACTGGACATAAGATAGTCCGGAAGACCCGTTTAAGAAGGGTCAAGAAAGAAGTCTTCACAGCCTTAAGGTTGAGGGGGTGAAGACCAACAACAGAGGTGAGCGGGCACGTGAATGAGTGGTGGAGACTTCGTCCAAGAACATCAAGAATTACGGTAGGTACATAATTTCCATATCTTCCTGGACATAAAGTCTCCACCACTGATTCACACTGATGAGACAGTACAGAGCTAATAACCCCCGAGAGGGCGGCAGGAGAGAACAATAGCTCACAAATTTAGGACAGTAGTCCATTACGGATGGTTCTGCCAAACAAAATATGTCATCTGGCATGGACATCCAGGGCACAGTGCTTGACGGAAGTATGCACTGAGCTCCAGGTAGCCGCACTGCAAATATCTGCAATGGGCATGTTGCGGATTTCCGCCAGGGATGCCGCGACCGCTCTAGTAGAGTGAGCGTACACTCTGCCTTCCAGCTTAACCTGCGCCACGGAATAACAGTTGCGAAGGCATGCCACCAGCCATGCTGAAATGTATCCAACAGCGACAGGTTGACCCAGCCGGGTCTCACTGAAGGAAACAAACAGTTGTTGAGCTTTGTGAATTTCTTTTGTTCTCTCTAAATAGAAATGCAGAGCTCTTTTGACGTCCAAAGAATGAAGGGCATGCTCTCTTTCATTTTGGAAGTTCTTAAACTAAGTAGAAAGGACCAAAGGTTGATTTAGATGGTATTCTGAAACAAACTTAGGATGGATCCTAAGAACTACTTTGTCTTTATGAAACACAGTATACGGAGGGTCTGTGACCAAGGCATATATCTCAGAGACCCTGCAGGCCGAGGTAATGGTCACCAGGAAGGCCGTTTTCCAAGTGAGAAATTTCAGCTCACAGGTAGCTAGAGGCTTGAAAGGATTTCGAGTGAACATGTCTAGTACAAGATTAATGTCCCTATCACGTCTGATAGGAGGTCTGGTATGCAGAATTCTCCCAAGAAACCTCTTAACCACAGGTAACTGAGCTACTGACAAGAAAAGTATTGGCTCACTGAAATGGCACAAAGGTGAATGTTAACTGTAGAGTATCACAGACCTGAATTTGAGAGATCTAAAAGGTACTCTAGAACTTTATTGGGTGGGCAGGAAAAAGGATTCAAAGAGGATTTTGCACACCAGAGCGAAAAATGCTTCCATCTGGCTGTGTACATTTTTCTAGTGGCTGGCTTGCACGCAGCCAGAAGAATATTTGAAACTCTGTGAGAGACACTGAACCTGTTCACCTCTATCTCTTCAGGAGCCAAGCATGAAGGTGAAGCGATCTCAGATTGGGATGGACCACAGGCCCCTGAATCAGAAGGTTCATCTGAGGGGGAAGCACTTTCAGAGGGGTTTTCGACATACTGCTGAGTAACAGAAACCATATTTGTCGAGGCCAGAAGGGAGCAATGAGGATCCTTTTGTCCCCCTAAGACTCAAACTTGAGAAATACCCTCTGAATTAGAGGAAGAGGCGTAAAGGTGCAAAGAAAGTGTTTTGTCCACTGCAGCCTGAACGCATCCTGACAGAAAATGCCAAGCCCTGGATTTCTGGAGCAGAAGAGAGGCAGTTTTGCGTTGAGTGGGGATGCAAAAAGGTCCAGGTCTGGGGTTCCCCACTATGCGAATAGTGACTGAACTACGGTCGAGTTGAGAGACCAGTCGTGAGGATCTGTCTCTGTTCTGCTGAGATGGTCTGCCAGTTCGTTCTGCACTCCCGGCAGGTAGACCGCTTGAATTAGAGCCTTGTGTTTCAAGCACCATTCCCACACTCTCATCGCTTCCCTGCATAAAGAGTAAGAGTGAGCACCGCCCTGCTTATTAATGTAATGCATCACTGCTTTGCTGTCTGTCTGAAGGAGAATGTTCGTGTGACAGAGAATGTCCTTCAAGGCCCAGACTGCATAAAGGACGGCTCTCATTTCTAAGACATTTATGTGAGGCTGGGACTCATCCTGAGTCCATGTACCTTGGGTGTGGAGATTCTGACAGAGCTCCCCATCAGGGACGCTTCTGTGGTAATGGAAATCTGATGATCCAAAGGAGCAAAGGGGTATCCCTGAAGGAGACTGTCCTCTTGCGACCACCATGTGAGAGACCTCTTCAAAGGTTCTGTCACCTTGAGGAGAAAGGACTGAGGGTGAGTGGTTGGAGACCACTCAGTACTGAGCATCCATTGAGAGGTTCTCATGTGGAGATGAGCTAGAGGTACAGTGAACACCGAGGATGCCATGAGGCCGAGCATCCGTTGCATCGAGATAGCTTGAACCGAGCTTTTCTCTCCGATATAGCGGGCCATCTGCAGGATATCGCTCCTTCTGTCCTCTGGTAGAAAAGCTTTCGCACAGGAGGTGTCCAGAAGAGTTCCTATGAAAAGGAGCTTCTGGGAGGGCTGCAACTGTGATTTCTTGAGGTTTAGCAGGACTCCCATGGATGTGAGAAAGTCTGAGGCCGTGGCTACGGCGTCTATAGTTTCTTACCTGTAAGAGCTTGCTAGAAGCCAGTCGTCCAGATATGGGAACACTTGTATTCCAATCTTTCCGAGATGCACTGCAAGAATTGCACAACACTTTGTAAAAACTTGCGGCGCCGAGGATAGTCCAAAGGGCAGGACGGCTCTGAACTGATAATGCTGGCCCAAAGCCACAAACCTTAGGTATTTGCGATGCTTTGGGTAAATAGGGATATGCTGGTAAGCATCCTACATGTCCAGGGAGGCTAGTCAGTCGTGTTGATGAAGCAAAGGTAACAGAGTTCCTAGCGAAATCATTTTGAACTTTTCTTTAGGAAGAAATTTGTTCAATCTTCTGAGGTCTAAAATGGGGCACATGCCTCCGGTTTTCTTTGGAACTAGAAAGTAATGGGAGTAGAACCCTGTGTTCCATTGATCCATCAGAACTATTTCTACTGCCCTGTTGTTCAGAAGGCCTTGTATTTCAGTGACAAGAAGCTCTGACTGAAGAACTGACAACCTGGGCTGACGTTTCGGGGGACGATCCGGAGAGGTCTCTGAAAGATTGAGGGAATACTCCTCGCGGATTATCTGGAGGACCCATTTGTCCGAGGTTATGGACTTCCACTGGTTGTAGAATAGAGTCAAATGACCCCCCACCACCACCAAGAAAGAGTCTCCCTCGGACAGCTGAGGTGGGACTTGGGCCAGAAACTCAGAAGGCGGCACTGGGCGCTTTGGACCCTTGTGCTTTCTGTTGCGTTTTCTTTTGAGGCTGGGGGGTTTGATTCTTATTAAAACCTCCCCTGCCCTTACCTCGAAAGGACTGTCTGTTGTGAAACCGACACTTAACATCCCCCCCCCCCCAAGAAGGGGCAGGAGCGGGTTGAGTCAATTTAATGGCAGACCTAGTCTTTTAAGTGGCCTCTAGAGCTTGCTCTACTTGAGGACCGAAGAGATACACACTGTCGAAGGGTAACGCCATGACCTGTTGCTGGGCATCATTCGTGAAGCCTGAAGTGCGCAGCCAGGAGTGACGGCAGGTACAAATACCTGCCGCTGCCACTCTGGAGGCAGTATCAAAAGCGTCCATAGCTGCTTTAACCTGCTGGTTGTTGGACTCAATACCCCTGGTTATGGTCTGAAGAAGCTCTGAATTAGAGTCCGACTCAGGTAGAGCTTCTACCAATTGAGCGAATGCCAAAGAACATACTCATAGAGAGAAATATCCCTGGTAGCTGACAATACGCATACCCAGGGTGGATGCAGCAGAGACTCTCTTATCTAAAGCATCTATCTTACAAGATTCTTTGTTTATAGGTCGTGCTGTAGTAGCTTGAGGACGGACGACCTTATCGTCATCTGCCAGGACTACAACAGGGTCCGCAAAGGCTTGGGCGGCCAAAATGGGTCAATCCTTCGGAGCAGCATACTTTCTGTCAATGGACAGCCACAGAAGGAATGAGAGTGGGACTATTCCATACCATTTTAGAAAGAGTCTCAAAGGAGGGGTGTACCGGGGGAGTTAGATCCATAGGGATCTCCAGGACATGAAGGTACTGGAGTCTTAAAACTTCCCAGGATCGATGCCTGTAGTCTGGAGAGAAAGATGGAATTCAAATTCTTTAACAGAGACTTAAAAGACAGGTCCTCGACCACAGGCTCTGCAACAGGATTAGGTCCTGCTCCTTCCACATCACCCAGTCGAAGGTCTGGGTCAGGCTCAATATCATCTCCTGACAGTCCAGGAGGGACTGTATGGACAGGAAAGTAATGAAAATCAGAAGGAAATGAGGAAGGAAAAGGATTCGGAGAGGAGAAGCCCTGAAGACTGGCCGACAAAAAAGCCAGGCCTCGGTGCCGAAGAACATGGCGCCGAAAGGCCGCACAGTACTGACAAGTGCACCGGCACAGAGGACAGCGCTGAGAGGCGCATCGGCGCCAAGGACGGCACCAAGCAACCCACTGATGGTGCCAAAACCAACCCAGGGCCCCGAAAATTAGGATTTGAGGAAAAAGGAGGGAGGAAAAAAGGAAGAATACCAGGAGATATAGGCATCGGTGTGGCTCCCTGCGCCCCAGCCATGTGAGGAGGGAAAACAACTGAGTGCGGAGCAGACGGCACCGAGGAAGGTGCAGCATGACTAGGAAGGCCCAACCGCCCTGTCCGATCCCCCAAAGAGCCCGAGGGCCCCGGAGTGACCAGGCCAGGCAGCTGGACCAACCTCCAAGCCCACTGCTCCATCAGAGCGGCCCACTGATGAAACTGCTCAGCTGAAGCCCTACCAGAAGGCGGGGAAGCGCTCCGATGTCGAAGAGGTCAGTGACCAGAACCAGAAACCGGCGACTCTGAACGAGGAGATCGGCAACTGGCCCCAATGACCGACCGTCGACACGCAGACATATCAGAGGCCGATCTCAAGTGATGCCATCTCTTTTTTGACCCACGGGCCGAAGAAGAGCTCAAGGCCTAACGGTGCCGAGAATGCAACCGTTTTCTTTTATGCTTCCAGGGGGACCGCCTCTCCCCTCGGTCATTGGACCGTCCATTGACAGACCCTCCATCCGGAGAGGGCGGCGGACCGGACCCAACAGCTTTCATACGAAATCTCCCTACCGTCACCTTACCCGCTCATGGTAGACTCCCTCAATGTAGGCGGAGACTTCTTTCTTTGATAAGAATATATTTTCGTAAGCGGTACTTTATTCGAGAAATACTACAAAATAATAAACTGAAAACTATGCTGCTAATTTGAAGTTTGACTCCTGGCGGGCGAGCGACGTCACTGAAGCGCACTAGATGGCGGGAAAAAAGGAAATGAGGCGCTTGGAGGGTGCGACGAGATAGTTGGCTGCGACGAGCCGAGGCTCACGCCGCCTCATGCGGCTCCATCTCTGGCACTGACCCTTCTGCTAAAAGTTTGCTCCCACTGGGTCCTAGCACCTCTGGCATAGGTCCCATCAGTGTGAATGAGTGGTGGAAACTTTATGTCCAGGAAGATAAGAAGTTGGAGAACTGAGGCTCCAAAACCAGCATTCCAGCGTGACTCAAGGTCGATGTGGCAATGGGTAATGAAGGTGTTTGCTGTCTTCCAGGTAGCAGCCCGACAGATTTCCTGGATATGGATGTCCCTGGAAGCAGCCACTGATGCAGTGCAATGGCGGGTAGAATGAGCTTTTATCCCTTTGGAAGGCTCCTTGCCCGCCAACTCGTAGCACAGACTAATGCAAGATGTAATCCATCGAGCAATCATCCGCTTTGCTGCAGATCTGCCAGAAGCGGCTTCAGCACAGGTGACAAACAGCTGGCAAACCTCTCCCTGAATCTCCGCCATCCTCTCCTTATAACAGGAGAGAGCTCATCTCAGATCCAAAGTATGGAGCCTGTATTCAGCCTGAGAGGTGCAACTGGCGTAGTACACCAGCAGAGTCCACACCTGGTTAAGGTGAAACTCTGACACCACCTTCGGGAGGAATTTTGGGCGGGGGCGCAGGACAACCTTGTCCCTGTAGAAGACCAGATAAGGGGAGTCCACCGAGAGCACCTGGCACTCCCCTGTCCTTCTGGCAGATGTGATGGCCACCAGGAATGCCATCTTCCATGACAAGTGTGACAACTCACACCTGTGCACTGGTTCGAATGGCTTGCCCATGAGCTTTGCCATTACCAGCAGTAGATCCCAAGGAGGTGGAGGTTCACGCACCAGAGGGGATATGTGATCCAGGCCTTTGAAAAAGTGCCGATCGCTGTCTCCTGCACCAACGTCAGCTGACCGGCCCGCACCCGGTAAGCAGAGATGGCTGCCAGGTGCACCGTAAGGGTTGATGACTGAAGACACCCTTTGGACAGAGACCAAAGGTAAATGAGAATGTTAGCCACTGGACAGGACAGAGTGTCCAGACCCTTGCCCCGACACCAAATGGAAAACCTTTTCCATTTGAAGGCATAACATTTCCTGGTCGACTCCTTCCTGGATGCTTCCACTACTGTGAGGACATCCTCGGAGAGACCCAAAGCCTGGAACTCTAGCCACTCAGGTACCAGGCTGTCAGGTGCAGGGATTGAAGGTCCGGATGGAATACCTTCCCCTGATTGAGAGAGATCAGGTCTGGGCATGCTGGAAGCCGCTCCAGCGGCCTGTTGCTGAGGCTGAGGAGATCTGGGTACCAGAACTGGGGTGGCCAGTCTGGGGCTACCAGGATCACCTGCGCCTTTTCCCTCCTCAACTTGAGGACCACACTGTGGATCAAGGAAAATGGAGGGAAGGCATCGAAAAGGCCTGGGGTCTATGGCCTCGAGAAGGCATCCCCCTGCAGCGAGCCCTGCTGAGGGGGACGGGCATGAAACAGCCTCAGCTTGGTGTTTTCCCAGGAGGCAAACAGGTCCACCAACGGTTTGCCACAGTGGGAGAACAGATTGTAAGCTACCTCTGGATGGAGAGACCACTCGTGGGATGTCTTGCCTATGTGGCTGAGAGCATCCACCAGTTGGTTTGAGGCTCCTGCTACGTGGATGGCTAAAAGATCTGCCTCCAGATGGCTCACGAATGACCAGATGCGGAGCGCTTCCCTGCATAGCAGATGGGAATGCGTGCCTCCCTATTTGTTGAGGTAGTACATGGTCGTGGTATTGTCCGTCTGGACTAGAACCACTTGACCCCGGAGCTGAAGAGCGAAAGTCGACAGTGCCAGTCTGACTGCTCTGAGCTTCAACAGGTTGATGTGATAACGGGACTCCTCAGGGGTCCAGAACCCGTGGGCCCTGTTGCCTCGCTCATGGGCTGGGGAGCCCACATGGGGGCCATCGGTCGTAAGGATGGCCGTCGGTTCAGGGCGAACAAACGGGATCCCTTCCTGCAAACGGTCTGGGACGGTCCACCATTGGAGAGCATCCCACATCTTCTGGGTCACAGTGATCAGCTGGTCGAAATGACCATGGCGCAGAGTCCACTGGGTGGCCAGCTCCCATTGGGGGGCGCATGTGCAACTGGGCCCAATAGACCATGGGGGTGCAAGCTGCCCTGAAACCCAGAATGTGCAGAAAGTCCCAGGCAGGGTGCAATTGCCCAACCAGAAATGATTGGGTTAAAGAGGAGAGAACCTCCGCCCTGTCCACCGGGAGCCAAGCTCTGGCATGACCGGAGTCTAGCTCTGCCCCGATGAAGCGCATCACCTGAGAAGGCACAAGTTCTGACTTGGCCTCGATCAGGAGGCCGAGTTGGGAGCAGGTCTGGAGGACCTCTCCACCTCCTGCTGGGTGGAACCTGCTAAGTGCCAATCGTCGAGGTAGGGGTAAATTCTGCCCCCCCCCCACCTGAGGTGGGCTGCCACCACTGCAATGCATTTGGTGAAGACCCATGGGGCCGATGACAGGCCAAATGGCACGGCTCGGAACTCGTATGGGGTTTCCTTGGCTCTGAAGCAGAGGAACCGCAGGTGGGATGGATGGACTGGGACATGAAAGAACTCATCCTGGAGATCCAGTGAGCAGAACCACATATTTCGCTCCAGGGATGGTATTATCGGAGACAGTGACCCTCCAGAAGGTGCGTGACCTGAGATACTGATTCAGGTCATGCAGATCTAGAATGGGGCACCAGCTCATCCACTTGTGAACCAGGAAGTACCTGGAACCGACGCTTGGGTCTGCTGGAGGGTGCACCACTGGAGCTACTGCCTCCTTGAGGAGGAGCTGAGCAATGTTGTCTCGGAGAGCTGACTGAGTGTGGGTGGATACCCTCTCCTCCCGTGGGGTGCGGGCTCAGCTTGGAGGGTATTGCTTGAATTCCAGAGGCAGATCCTGGCTGAGCACTTCTAAGACCCACCTGTCCATGGTAACAGTGGACCAGGCGAAAAGAATGTGGCTAAGTCAGCCTCCCGCAGGAGCACCCAGAGCTGGCATGACGGGAGTAGGGGTGGCAGCCCCCACCTCGTCACTGGACAGGCTTGGAGGCAGAGGGTCCAGGGCCTGAACCCCAGCCTCCCTTACGGACCTGGGAGGGTCCGGGGCTTGGGCCAGGGGTGCCAAGCTTGAGCCTGCTGCTGCTGACCCCCTTGAAAGGAGGACTGCTGGGGCACAGGGGAAGAGTGCTGAAAAGGCTTCTTCTTCTGCTGCTTCTTGGGACCAGAAGAACCCTTAGGAGAAGTGGCGTCCAAGGTGGCACTGGACTGCTCAATGCACTGAAGCTGACCAGCCACAACTGGGCCGAAGAAATCGGTGCCCAGGAAAGGCACATCAGCTAATTTGTGCTGAATATTCATCGTAAAGGAGTAGAGCCTCAGCCAAGCCCTGCAGCAAGAGGCAACTGCGGCTGCCAACAAACTGGCACAAGTCCCTGATGTCCAGAGCCGTTTAGCAACAGCACAGCCTTGGTCCCGGAACTGCTTGACCATGGTCTGCAAGTCCGCGGGGAGATGTGGGAGGACTTCGTCCAAGGTCCCCAAAAGGGCATGGGAGAATGGCCGAGCTTGCCTGATGGAGGCCTAAAGACGAGGCCACACAGACCTTCCTGGCAGTGATCCAAATATTTGGATTCCTTCTCAGGAGGTCTGTCAGTATCGGTAGAACTACCAGTATGCCTGAACACAGAGGCGGTCACAAGGTTCTTGGCCAAACGGTGCTCTGTGAACCCCGCAATGGACCCCATGGGCATCGCATACTTGTGGGCCATACGGGCAGATGGAGCTGGACAGGAGGTAGGGTGCTGCCAAAGTTCTAAGGCCGGGCCAACAATGGCCTTGGCCACAGGAAAGGCTTGTGTCAGGGTATCCCCTCTCTTGAGGATGTCAGTGAGAGTGTACTCTGCCTTTTTCTGGATAGGTTCCAGGGGCATACCTGTGGACTCAGAGATGAGGTGAAGAATTCCCTGAAAGGACGAAGGACCTTCCTCCGTCTCTATCCCACCAGGCGATTCATCATCCCCTGGATGAGAATGGAGACCAGCTTCATCCGAATCCGAGGTATTCGGATACAGCGGTCGACCACCCACATCACCCTCGATCCGCCAGGGGCAGTCGGGTGTCAGTGACCAAAAGACGCCGGGGAAGCCCATTGTCCGGTCTAGCTTCCTTAGAAGGAGCCCCTTCCACAGGCTGCTTGGGCGGCGGTTCCACCAAAATCAGTGGAGACCCCGATTTAGGCCAAACTAGAGGTTTCGCCGGCTCCGTGGACGGAGGAACCAACTTAATCTGCTCCAGAGGAGTCTGCTTTGGTCTCTGAGGCGAAGGCCAAGTAATGGCCGGGGTAGAAGCAGGGGTAGGCTTGTGCCCAGACAAAATCCGCTGTTGCCACATGAGGTCCTAGTAGCGCCGCCAGAGCCTCTCCTCATCCAGAGAGGACGAGGATGACCGATGGCGTCACCTCTTTTTAGAGTGCTTATGGCCCTTCCTCGGCCTTTCGATCGAGGGGGTCCAAGACCTCGTTCGAGATCGGACAGGCTGACTCAGTCGCTCGGGAGACACCGGTGGGACCGTGACTTCCCGGGGTCAGGGAACACTTCCTCGGTGGGATTCCCAGCAGGCTGGGTCTCCTTGTCAGGGAAAGCAAAGACCGGAGTCCAAGAGAGAGTCGTTGACTGTCGTCGGCGACAGAGAGCCAATCGGGTCGAGAATTATATCAATGTCGATCGACACTTTGGTCGACTGGCCAGACGGCAAGATGGAGAAGCCAGCGGGTGAAGAGGCGATTTCGACAGAGGTCGAAATGACCGGTTCCTGGGACCAAGATCTCTCCCGATCCCAAGAGCATCTCCGTTGAGACAAAGCCAGTCCCGGGTCCTTCTCCCGCTTACAGGACCAAGAGGAGTGCATGCCTGCAGCACTCTCACCCTTGGGTCGGAAGAGAGTGGCACAACTCTCTGAAGGAACCCAAGAAGGTGGAGCCCAGGTTGAGCAGAACGAAGACGCTCCGAGAGGAAGGTTCTGCGGCACAAGCCGCTTCCTCCTCGAAGGCTTGCACACGCGCCAATTGCTCAGCGGATCCCACGGCCTTGGAAACTGCCCACCGGGCCTCCTTGGATTTCACCGGCAGGTTCAGTTTTTCCGGTCTCCCCAGCTTAAAGTGTGCAAGATGGTCGTAGAGGTCATTAGGTTGGAGCGCGAGGCAAAACACACACGTCGTGGTGTCATGGCTGACACTCAAACAGTAAACGCACGTGGCATACAGGTCAGTGCACGTCATCTGGCCGCACAAACAATGGCGAAATCTGGGGAAGACTTGTCTTCCAAGATCTAGAAAAAACAATCGCTAACGCGAACAAGGCGAATTTTCAGAATAACTGAACATTTTGAAACCAGGGCCTACAAAATGCGAGAGCACCACGAAAGAGGCAACCTGAATCTTCCAGCGGAAAAGAAGATCTGGTGTCATGGGGCAGAGCCAAGGGTTATACCACCTGGGTGGGTGGGAGAAGCCAGCTTGAAGACTTTTCGGCTGATTTAAAGGGGAAAGGGACACTGCCAAGAAGTGTGGATGAACAACATATCCACGATCCTAGAACAGGTTATAATCAGTTCAGGAAGGGTGGGGGCCCTTTATGTAAGACAACATAAAAGCTACAGAAACACAGGAGGAGCAAGGAGGTGGGGAGGTAGTGTGGGTTACCACTGAGACAAGGAAAGGGACCACTATTCGCACAGGAGTGATCTACAGATTTTCAGTACAGGGAGTAAAAGGTAGATAAGGAAATTGATTTATTTGCTTTTGTTAACCGGGTAAGTCACACCAGACAGCCAAGTGCCCATTTTCAGGTGAGACCCGGGAGGGTTACAAACTGGGTTACCGAAAGTTTTACATACAATCATGAGCGAGGTTTACATTGAGATGCAGGGCCAAGTAAACAGGGTAAGGAGGGTTGAGTGAATAAACAGTAAGTCAAAAACCTAGGTTTACATCAAGATACATGACAGCTTAACAGGGCTATCGTAGGAAGCTAACAACAAGTGGAGACAATACAGAACAGGATACGTACAGTGCAAAACAACAGAAATGCTGGAAACAATTCAAAGGATGTCTTGCAAGTGAGAGGTATTGCTAGTAGGAGACTTTAATCTACCAGACACATACTGGAGCCTCCCTGCTGCAACAACAGTCAGCAGTAGGGATACCTTGGACTCACTGCAAGGGGTGTTCCTCAGACAACTAATTATGGAACTAATCCGCTAGGAAGAAGACAATGCTACACTCCACTGCTGCATTTTCCTGCCTACACCTGAACTGTTGCCTATCTGCTACACTGAAATCTGCACTATATTGAACTGTAAGAAAAAATTACTCACCTTAGTAATGTTGTTTCTTCTCATGGAGTCTTGCTATATTATAGACATTAGCAGTTTGTTCCAGCTCTAGAACTGCCCCGGAGTGCAATGGTTAAAACCATTCCAAAATAGAATTTTGGCACGAGAGCAGCTCTGTGTCATTTCAAACTTGAACTGTCAGATCTTTACGAGCCAAACTCACTAAGGTCTGTGTGGAAGCTGTAACCTACACTAGCCAAATGGCTACCTAAATAATAACAACCATTGATGGTCCCAACACCCAAGACTCAAGTCAGGGGACCAGAAATACTAACACCATTCTAATAATATGAAAATGGAACATAAGTATAATGAAACACACACATCATTACATACATACCCCAAAGCCCCAAGGGGACAAAAGCTAACAGGACATAAGTAGTGCCCACACTAAGTTGCCGCACCCCACCAAGTAGAGGTTCTGAGAGGGCAGGTTGGGAGGTCTATAATATAGCAAGACTCCATTAGAAGAAACAACATTACTAAGGTGAGTAATTTTTCTTCAAACAACATGAAGTCTTGCTATATTATAGACATTAACAGAAACACACAGCAGTACCTCCATGGAGGAGGGCAGAACCTACTTAGGAATAGGCTCTGAAGAACAGCTGTGCCAAACTGAGCATCTCTCCTGGCCTGGACATCCAGGGAGTAATGCTTGGTAAAAGTGTGCACATTTTTCAAGTAGCAGCCTGGCAAATCTCTAATAAAGGGATATCTCTGGCAGCAGCTAGAGACGAGCTGTACCCTGGTAGAATGAGCCCTCAAACCGGGGGGGCTCTGCCCACTTTCTGATAACAAACTGGATACAAGAGACAATCCACCTGGCTATTGATCTCTTAGTGGCATTTGCCTTTCCCAACTTCACCATAGGTAAGGAAAGTTGGAGGATTCGAACCTGTACCTTTGGTACGCTCTGTATAATAACTAAGAGCTCTTAACATCCAGGCTGTGCAACCTCCTCTCACCCGAAGAGAGTGATCAGTGAAAAATACTGGAAGGAGATAGATTGATTAAGATGGAAATCTAAAACCACCTTAGGCAAAAACTTCCTATTAGTCCTAAGGACTACCTTATCCATATGGAAAGAAATAAAGTCAGTCTCCACTGACAAGGCTTGCAATTCACTTATCGTCTGGCAGAAGTGATAGCCACTAGAAAACAGTTTTCCAAGTTAGGTACTTAAGCTCTGCAGAAGGCAGAGGTTCAAAGGGGTTGCATTAACTGGGCAATGTAAACATTAAGGTCCCAAGCAGGCCCGGTTCCCGAAAGGGAGGATTAGAAGGGAGTAATCCTTAAAAAACTGGAAAACACAGGATGAGAGGAAAGAGGGATGACTTTCCTGCTGACACAAAAGCGACACAGCTGCCAAATGAACTCTCAGGGTAGCTGGTCTGAGACCCAAGGAATTAAGATGTACCATGTAATCTAACAAAATGGGCAATTCAGCAGATTCTGGGAAATATTTTCCCAGCACACCAAATGGAAAACCTTTTCCATTTAGAACTATAAGTAGCCCTAGTGGAAGGCTTTCTGGAAGCCTTTAGGATCTCAAGAACACCCTGAGAGAGGTGTAAATCAGCAACTCTAACTCCTCAAGAGCCAGGCCTTGAGGTTGAGGGATTTGAGGTCCAGATACCAAACCCTTCCTGGGCACAAGTCAACAGATTGTGATTCCTGGGAGGCACAGGGGAAGATGGACTGTCAGGAGACAGAAGGGGGGTACCAGGGCTGCCTGGCCCAATCCAGGCAATCAGAATCACCCTGCAAGGCTGAGATCTGATTTTGACTAGTACTTGAATAGGAGAGGAAAGGGGGAAAGCATAGAGGAACTTCCTCCCAATCCAGAAGAAGGGCATCCAGGGAACTGAGCCCAGCACTGGAGGCCTGCAACAGAACAGAGGAAGTCTGTGATTGTCTGGGGCTGCAAAAAGATCTATCTGAGGATGCCCCACCTGGCAAAAACTATCCCCAGCACTTGAGGATCCAGGGACCATTCGTGATGGCCCTGGGAAATCCTGCTGAGGGCATCCGCTAGGACATTGTCCTTCCCTGGAAGATGAACTGCTATGAGGGAAGTGTTCAGGGAATAGACCAGAGACCACAACTTCATTGCCTCGGTGCACAAGGCCGAAGACCGAGTGCCCCCGTTTGTTGATGTACCACATTGTTGTGGTGTTGTCTGTTCTGACTTGTATCACCTTGTCGTGGACAGATGCAGAAAAAGCTTGAAGAGCTAAAAAGACAGCTCTGAGTTCCAGCAAATTGATGTGGAGCAGAGATTCCTGGGGGACCAAACTCCCTGAGTGGAAAGGTCAGCCATCTGGGCTCCCCAACCCAGAAGGGAAGCATCTGTAGTGAGAGTCAAGTCGTGAGAGGGGAAATGAAGGGGACCCCGCTCTTAAATTGCTCTGATCCTTCCACCACTGGAGAGCTAGGATCAAGGTTCGAGTCACTGGGACCAACTTGGAAAGGGGGTCTCTTCTCTGAGACCAAAAGGTTTTCAAGTGAAACTGAATGTCTCTCATCTGAAATCTGGCTCCCTGCACAACAGCTGTGGATGCAGCCATGTGCCCCAGGAGCTGCAGAAAGTGTCTTGCTGGTCGAGAGACCTGCAGAGTGAAGGAAGAGGCCAGAGCCACTAATTCCTTACCCTTCCTGGGAAGAAAGGCTCTGGCTAGCTTGGTGTCCAATTCTGCCCTATAAAGGTGAGTACCTGGACTGGTTCCAGAACTGACTTTGTAGGTTTAGCAGAAAACCCAGGGGAGGTGAGAAGCTGCTGGGTGACCTGCAAGTGAGATTTTACCTGTTCTGGGACTGGCCTACAATGAGCCAGTCGTCTAGATAGGAAAACAGCAATCCTCTGCCTCCTTAAGTGGGCCACTGCTAGACACTTGTGAATACCCTTGGAGCAGAGGTAAGGCAAGGGCATTGCTCTGAACTGGTAATGACCTGAGGGCAGTTCGAATCTGAGGTACTTTCGATGGGATCTTCTGATTAGGACATGGAAATAGGCATCCTTGAGGTCCAGGGAGGCTAGCCAGTCCCCTGGCCTTAGGGAAGGTAAAATCATTGCCAGAGTTACCATTTTTAACTTTATCTGGAATACAGACCCCTGCCCTGATGCAGGGGGGGAACCCTTTCTACTGCTCTGAGAGCTAACAGGGATGAGACCTCTGTTTCCAGAGCGAGGGTCTCTGAAGCACTTGCAGGTAGAAAAAGTCTGATTCTCAACTTGGGAAACTTTTTGAAGCTAAGAACCAGACCCTGGCTTACTACTTCCAGAACCCACTTGTCTGAGGTTAAAGAAGCCCAATTCTGACTGAAGTAAGCCAGCCTGCCCCCCACTGGTACAGGAGAATCGGCCCTGGGCACCCCATCAGGGTGCCTGTTTCGCAGGAGCTTTAGGCTGGGGGGTGGGAGCAGGTCTGCCCACCCCTCGTCTGCCTCTGCCTCTGAAGAAGCCCCTCTGAGCATAGGCAGAGGAGGCCTGAGTCTGGTAGAAAGGCCTGTGAAAAGGCCTACCCTTACCCCTGGGGGCATGCCTTTGAGGAGTGGCTTGCCGCTCCTTAGCCTGGGCACTCTTGTAAGTAGTCCTATATTCATCCATCTTCTTCATGTAATTCTCTGTCTGCTCTCCAAACAGAGAATTTCCCACTACAGGAAAATCCATAGCCTTAGTCTGGGTATCCTGTGACAAACTAGTACACCTGGAGCCAGGCCAACCTACTAAAAGCTACAGATGTGGCCATGACCCCAGAGGAAACATCATTAACATCCACAGCAGCATGAAACTGAACCTTAGAGGCTTCAATGCCATCAGCAGCCACCTGTTCTAGTTCACTAGCCAGCTGGCCATGGGCCTGCTTGGCCAACTGCATAACAGTATCACATCTAGATTTCTGATACCTAGCTACATAAGCCATATAATTTGCTTGCCTGAGTCCCAGAGAGGCTGCCTATATACTGTTTTTGCCATGGCATCAATCTTCCTGGAATCCTTGTCAGGAGGATGTGAAGCCAAAGGAATATTAGCTTTATCACAGGCAGCAGCCTGAACTACTAACATGACTGCATTGCTGAGAAGGAATTCTGTATCAGGGCCTGACAATGTATACCTTCTGTCCATCTTTTATCTACAGGAGGCACAGAATTAGAGCTTTAAAATTTTAATTGTTTGTTTCCTTAAAGACTTATGTAAAGGAATAGACAATCTCCTAGACTCTGGAATATCCATCATTCCTACAAAATCAGGCTCCTCTTGCTCATCCACAGCCTCTTCTAAAGGAAGCTGGAGGTTTCAACAACTTTTTATAAAACATAAAATGAGATGGGGACTCAGACAGCATAGGGGGAGATTCTAAAGGTCTGTCTGGGGAGATGTCCGGTTCAATGGGCACACCAGACCTTCCCAGCCACATTCATACTGTTCATAATCCTCCTCCCCCTCCTCTGGTTCATAAAATTCCTCAATATCATAATCCTGAACCACTGGGACCGGACAAACCAACCTTTTACCAGATAGTGGTGGTTCGGACGGACCCTGAGACAGTGACTGGACAATTTGTATGGCTTTTGCTATCTCTGCAGCAGTTGGAGAAGGAATTTTGGACTCCAGACCTGCTGATTTTCTTGTTTTCTTTACTGGAATTGGTTCCTCAATTGGTTCCTCAGAACCAGCTTTTCTTTTGGCCGAGGAAGTCTGGCCCTGGTCAGAGGGCACTCCCTCTGGTTCGGTTGGCACCGAACCGGGCTGGTCATCCGGGTCAGCGGACTTTTTGGCCTCTCGTTCCCTGAGCCTGCCCAATCTTTTTTCCAGGGTGGCTGCAGGGAAATTCTTACATACCTGGCAGTCTGACTGGAGGTGGTCAAACCCCAGACAATAAACACATATGGTGTGTGGGTCAGCCTTGGCAAAGACTTCCCCACAAACATCACAGTGTTGAAACCCAGTGGGCCCGGTTTTTCTTTTGGGTTTCTCAGACATAATGCCAGCCTAACCAAAAACTTGCCCTTTAACGGCAGTGCCAGGTAAGACACCCTTATCGGGTTCCTAACCGTGTTCACGGGTACTGGAAAAACGAATAAATCTGTTTTTTAGAACCGATAAGAACCGGAACCGCACTCTAAAATAGTAACTTTTAGTTTTAAATGAGTTTTAAACCCACTGATCGGTTCAAAACCGAACCGATAACTACAAGTTCCACACAGACAAAACCTTCATTTACTTACGGTTACCACAGACAGAGCTTGAACGAACGGTTTTGCGGTTAAAATAAAACTATTCTCGGTTAAATCCAACCGAGAAAACACTCTTAAACCGAGAAATGAACCGAGCAGAAGGAGAAATCTCCGGAGCGACTGTTCACTGAGGCGGAGTAAAGAATCTGACAGTTCAAGTTTGAAATGACACAGATAGAGCTGCTCTCGTGCCAAAATTCTATTTTGGAATGGTTTTAACCATTGCACTCCGGGGCAGTTCTAGAGCTGGAACAAACTGCTAATGTCTATAATATAGCAAGACTTCATGTTGTTTGAAGCTGGCCTTTTGTTCATTCTGATTCCTGGGACATTGTGCAAGTAATCACTCAGTGTGTAGGGGGCTCGAGGGGGATGACATCTGAGCGGCACGTTACTTGAGGGAGAGGGGCTTCAGGTTCAAAAGCTTGCACTGCCCGCAAGTGCCACTCCTCAGAGAAAAGTTCAGTAATTTATAACTGTTTACAAAGGGTCTAGTGTTTCCTTATTCTGGTAAGCTTTTAAGTATTTTTTTTATTACCGTAATGGGTTTGTTTTTGAGGTTTGTTTTGCTACTAATCCTGTTTTCAGGGTTTATTTTTACATGTTTTGAATCACCTCCATCTCATACAGGTTCGTTTGGTGACTCACGAAAAACAGATAAGGGGTTTCTCAATGACAGTTGGTGGATTCATGTCAATCTAAATAATTTAACCTCCTTTTCTTTTTTGGTGTTGTCACCACCCTTATGTGACAGCTTATTTTATTCCCCTACTAGTATTTTCCCAAAGTTGTGATTAAGTCACTGAAAATGGTAACTAAATGTGAGAAGACATTCCATGATAAAACAAAGTTCCGAAGATTGTGGATTCTTTTATTACTCATTTCAGGTTCTGTGCACCCTCACCCTGGCCCTCTTTTTCAGGACAGTTATTTATAACAATGATCATAACCCAATTCAATCGAATGGTAGCTCACAACCAACTCTGAAGATAGTTCATCTTAATATTCTGAGTCTGTTGTCTAAATGGTCTGAGTTTTTAGTCTGGATAGAACAGAACAGTTTCGACATTAGTACTCTTTCCGAAACATTGCTTAGTGCAAAGATTCTTGACTCAGAGGTCTCCTTACCAGAGAATAATTTATTTAGAAAGGATAGATTGGGAAAAAAGGGTGGGGGGTAATGATTTATGTATCCAATCATCTTAAAGCCACAATATTTTCTTCGTCTCATTCTGGCTTGGTTAGTGACATGGTCTCGGCTGAGGTACTCCTGGGTTAAGAGAAACATTTAATCATAAGTTCTGTATATTCTCCTCCCGGTTTCAGTGGTCAGGGTCTGAATTGTTTGCTAAACCTCAGAAAAGATCTTTCCTCAAATTGTGAATGGATGATCTTAATTGTGACTGGGGAGGTGATTTAAAAAGCAATGTTAAGGAGCGTCCATGATATGGGTGTACACCAACTGATAGATGAAGTTACCCGATTTAATCAAAAAAAAGGCACAGGGACAATTTTAGATTGCTTTTGGTTACAATTCCTATGAGGATACTAAAATCCAGAGTTTTGTCAGACTGCTTGAGTGACCACTGCCCAGTTTTCCATGAATGATCTGCAAAATTGGAAAGAAATTCCCCTAAATATATTGAATTTAGAAATTTAAAAAACATCTTCGGAGGCCATTGATTCTGCTTTCTCTGGAGTTGATTGGACTCAACTTCAATGTCTTAAAGACCCTAATTTAATACTTGATTAATTCACTAGGTGTTTCCAATCGACAGTGAACATCATTGCCCCTTTAAAAAGGATGAGAATAAGGCATAACAAACAACAATTAGTAACAACTGTTACAACTGATGCGCGCTAGGGACAAAAGTTGGAAACAGTATAAAATAAAAAATGATGCTATTTCCTTGCAGAATTATAAAAATCTCAGAAATAAGTGCAAGTCTGAGATCAGAAGGGCTAAGACAGAATATTTTTTGTCTGAGCAATAAAAAGCATTTGGGGATGCGCAAAAAAACCCCCAAAAAACTGGAAGACCTTAAATGAATTGTTAGGAAGGGTGAAAAGAAAAAATTACTCACCTTAGTAATTGCTTTTCTTCTCATGGAGTCTTGCTATATTATAACAATAGCAGTCAGCCACTGCAGCTGAACTGCCCCGGAGAGGAAGGAGTTAACTCCAGAGGATCTGGAGTTCTACAGCGCGAGGGCACTGTGCCAAAGCTCTATCTGGCCAGTTTCAAATGAAACTGTCAGATCTTTACGAAGCTAACACTAAGCAACAAGTCTGTGTGGAAAGCTCTACACTAGCCAAATGGCTACCTACTAGTAGTAATAACAACAATATAAACAACAATAGAAACACCAATAACCATAATAACAATGAATAATGGTATTATTATTATTAGTTTTCCCCCTTTGACAAGCACCATTAGGACCCCCCCTTCCCCCAAAGACTCAAGTCCAGGAAGGGGGCCAATATATTACCTAAACGAACAACCTAGTTCTCTAACCCTAAAAGAAAGAGGGTAAAGGGAAAAAACTACAATGGCATGACACAGTGCTTGCACTAATTTGCCACCCCTACCCAAGTAGAAGTTCTGAGAGGGGCAGGAGGAGGGTGGTTATAATATAAGACTCCATGAGAAGAAAAGCAATTACTAAGGTGAGTAATTTTTCTTTAAACACCATGAAGTCTTGCTATATTATAACAATAACGAGATTACACAGCAGTACCTCCATGGAGGAGGGTCAGACCATTAGGAAATAGGCTCTGAAGCACAGCTGTACCAAACTGAGCATCTCTCCTGGACTGGACATCCAGGGAATAATGCTTGGTAAAAGTGTGAACTGTCTTCCAGGTAGCAGCTTGACAAATTTCCAGAATGGGAATGTCTCTAGCAACCGCTGGAGACGCAGCTGTACCCTGGTGAGTGAGCCCTCAGTCCTGAGGGGTTCTCTACCTAGTTTTTGGTAACAAATTGGATATAAGAGACAATCCACCTTGCAATTGTCCTCTTAGTGGCAGGTTTCCCTTGCCAACCTCGCCATAAGTAAGGAAGAGTTGGAGGATTCGAACCTGTGACCCTTGAGTGCGTTCCAAATAGTAGCTAAAGGCTCTTTTGACGTCCAAGCTGTGCAGTCTCCTCTCACCTGAGGAAGAATGCTCAGTGAAAAATACTGGGAGAGAGATGGATTGGTTCAGGTGGAAATCTGAAACCACCTTAGGCAAAACTTTCTATTAGTCCTGAGGACACCTTATCTCTGTGGAAAGAAATAAAATCTTCTTCCACTGACAGGGCCTGTAATTCACTTATGCGCTGGCAGAAGTGATAGCCACTAGGAAAACAGTTTTCCAACTTAGATACTTGAGCTCTGCTGAGGACAGAGGCTCAAAGGAGGTTGCATTAACTGAGCAATGCAAACATTCAGGTCCCAGGCAGGAGCTGGTTCCCGTAAAGGGGGGTTAGTATGAAGTAACCCTTTAAAAAACTTGGAAAACACAGGGTGAGAAGAAAGGGAGGCAGGCTTCCCCGCTGACACAAAAGCAGAGACAGCTGCCAGATGAACCTTCAAGGTAGCTGGCCTAAGGCCTAGGGAATTTAAATGGACCAAATAGCCCAATAAAATGGGAAGATCAGCGGATTCTGGAATAATCTGCCTCTCAGAGCACCAGATGGAAAACCTCTTCCACTTAGAATTGTAAGTGGCCCTAGTGGAAGGCTTCCTTGAAGCCTTTAAAATATCCAGGACACCTTGAGAAAGGTGTAAATCAGCAAATTCTAACTCCTCAAGAGCCAGGCCTTGAGATGGAGGGATTTGAGGTCCGGATACCGCACTCTCCCCTGTGCACAGGCCAGCAAGTCGTGGACTCTGGGCAGGCTCAGGCCAGGGTGGACTGTCGAGGACAGAAGCAGAGGGTACCAGGGCTGTCTGGCCCAATCTGGGGCAATCAGAATCACTTTGCAGGGTTGAGATCTGATTTTCACTAGTACCCTGAAAAGAAGAGGAAAGGGGGGAAAGGCATACAGGAACTTCCCTTTCCAGTCCAACAGAAAGGCATCCAGGGGGATTGAGCCCAGCACTGGAGGCCTGCAACAAAATAGAGGAAGTTGGTGGTTGTCTGGGGCTGCGAAAAGATCTATCTGAGGGTGCCCCATCTGGCAAAGACAGACCCCAGCACCTGTGGATTCAAAGCCCATTCGTGATGGCCCTGAGAAATTCTGCTGAGGGCATCCATGGGGACATTGTCCTTCCCTGGGAGGTGAACTGCTATCAGGGAGGTGTTCAGGGAGTAGGCCAGAGACCACAACTTCATTGCTTCGGTGCACAAGGCTGATGACCGAGTGCCCCCTTGCTTGTTGATGTACCACATTGCAGTGGTGGTGTTGTCTGTCCTGACTTGAACCACTTTGTTCTGGACAGAAACTGAAAATACCTGAAGAGCTAAAAAGACAGCTCTGAGTTCCAAAAGATTGATGTGGAGCAGAGATTCCTGAGGAGACCACACTCCCTGAGTGGACGGGTCGCCCAAGTGAGCTCCCCACCCTAACAGGGAGGCATCCGTGGTGAGGGTGAGGGAGTGGGAAATGGGAATGAAAGGAACCCCTTGTTTTAATTGTCGGTCCTGCCACCAGTGGAGGGCCAGGATCAGAGTTTGAGTCACTGGGACCAATTTGGAAAGGGGTCCTTCCTTTGAGACCAATAGGCCCTCAAATGGAACTGAATGTCCCTCATCTGGAATCTTGCTCCTTGCACTACAGCTGTGGAAGCAGCCATGTGCCCCAGGAGTTGCAGAAAATGCCTTGCTGGTCGAGAGACTCTGAGGGTAGAGGAGGATGCCAGGGCAATGAGTCTGTCTACCCTTTCCGAGGAAGAAATGCCTGGCTAACTTTGTGTTCAATTCTGCACCTATGAAAGTTAGGACCTGAACTGGTTCCAGAACTGACTTTGTAAATTTAGCAGGAATCCCAGGGAAGTGAGAAGCTGCTGGGTGACTTGCAAGTGGGATTTCACCTGATCTGGAGACTGACCCACAATGAGCCAGTGTCCAGGTAGGAAAACAGCAACCCCTTGCCTTCTTAAGTGAGCCACTACCACAGCTAGACATTTTGTGAATACCCTTGAAGCAGAGGTAAGGCGAAGGCATTGCCCTGAACTGGTAGTGGCCTGAGGGCAGTTGAACTCTGAGGTACTTTCGTGAGAAGGCCTGATCAGAACATGAAAATAGGCATCCTTGAGGTCCAGAGAAGCTAGCCAGTCCCCTGGCCTTAGAGAAGGCAATATCATTACCAGAGTCAACATTTTGAACTTTGGTTTCAAAAGATGCTTGTTCAGGTACCTTAAATCTAGAATGGGCCGCCATTCTCCTGTCTTTTTTGGGGTAAGTAAGTATCTTGAATATAGCCCCTTGCCCTGATGGCAAGGAGGGACCCTTTCCACTGCTTTGCAGTCCAGAAGAGAAGAAACCTCTGCTTCCAAAGCAAGGGCTTCTGAAGGATTTGCAGGTGGAAAATGTCTGGCTCTCATCTTTGGAAACTGTTTGAAGCTGAGAACCAGACCCTGGCTTATTACCTCCAGAACCCATATGTCCAAAGTTAAGGACAGCCAGTTCTGGCTGAAATAAGCCAACCTGCCCCCCTCTGGTACAGGAGAATCGGCCCTGGGCACCCCATCAGGGTGCCTGCTTGGCAGCAGCCTTAGGCTGAGGGGAAGGGGACGGTTTACTTGTGCCTCGTCTCCCCTGCCTCTGAAGAAACCTCTGCTTAAAAGCAGAGGAGGCTTGAAATTGGTAAAAGGCCTGTGGAAAG
The DNA here is from genome assembly GCA_016271365.2 of Neoceratodus forsteri. Classification (NCBI taxonomy): domain Eukaryota; kingdom Metazoa; phylum Chordata; order Ceratodontiformes; family Ceratodontidae; genus Neoceratodus; species Neoceratodus forsteri. The sequence continues at coordinate 237,315,473 of CM057451.1, forward strand.
GCCTGCCCCACCTCTGGGAGCGTGCCTTTGTGGAGTGGCATGCCTCCTTAGCCTGGGCACTTTGTAGGTAGTTCTGTATTCATCCATCTTTTCATATAGTTTTCTGTTTGTTCCCCAAACAGAGAATTTCCCACCCAGGAAAATCCATAGCCTTTGACTGGGTATCTTGGGACAGATTAGTGCATCTGAGCCATGCCAACCTACGGAAAGCTACAGAAGTGGCCATGACCCTAGAGGAGACATCATTAACATCAACAGCAGTATGAAATTGAACTTTAGAGGCTTCAATGCCATCAGCAGCCACCTGTTCCAACTCACTAGCCAGCTGGCCATGGGCCTGCTTGGCTAACAATATTGTGTCCCATCTAGATTTCTGATATCTAGCTACATAAGCCATATAGTTTGCCTGCCTGAGTCCCAAAGAAGCTGCCATATACTGTTTTTTTTTTGCCATGGCATCAATCTTCCTGGAATCCTTATCAGGAGGATGTGAGGCCAGGGGAATATTAGCCTTGTCACAGGCTGCAGCTTGTACCACACCTACATGACTACCCTGTTCAGTGAGGAAGTCTGTATCAGAGCCTGACAAAGTATACCTTCTGTCCATTTTTTTTTATCTACAGGAAGGACAGAATGAGGATTTTTTAAAATCTTTGTTGTTTGCTTCCTAAATGACTTATGCAAAGGAATAGACAACCTCCTAGACTCTGGTATATCCATCATTTCTACATAATCAGGCTCCTCTTGCTCATCCACAGCCTCCTCTAAAGGAAGCTGGAGGGTTTCTGCAACCTTTTTGTAAAACATAAAATGAGAAGGGACTCAGACAGAATCTGAGGAGATTCTAAAGGTCTGTCTGGAGAAATGTCCGTTCAATGGGCACGTCCAGACCCTCCCAGCCACACATATATTGATCAAATTCCTCCTCCCCTCCTGTGGTTCATAAAATTCCTCAACATCATACTCCTGAACCACTGGAACTGAACAGACCAACCTTTACCAACTGTTGGTGGTTCGACAGGTCCCTGAGACAGTGACTGGACAATCTGAATGGCTTTAGCTATCTCTGCAGCAGTTGGAGAGACAATTTTGGACTCCAAACCTACTGATTTCTTTGTCTTTTTAACTGGGACTGGTTCATCTGAACCAGCCTTTCTTTGCCTGAGAAGTCTCACCCTGGTCAGAGGGCACTCCCTCTGGTCCAGTGGGTGCTGGACGGGCTGGCCATCGGTCAGCGGACTTTTGTGCCTCGTTCCCCTGAGCCGGCCCAATCTCTTTTCCAGGGTGGCTGCAGGAAATTTTCACACACCTGGCAGTCTGACAGGAAGTGGTCAGCCCCAGACAATAGACACAGTGGTGTGTGGGTCAGCCTTGGCAAAGGCTTCCCCACAGACATCACAAGTGTTGAAACCCAGTGGGCGGTTTTCTTTTGGGTTTCTCAGACATAATGCCAGCCTATCAAAAACTTGCCCTTTTGATGCAGTGCAGGCAAGACACCCTTATCGGTTCCTAACCGTGTCACGGGTATTTGAAAAACCTATTTAAAACCAGTTTTTTAGAACCGATAAGAACCGGGAACCGCACTCTAAAAGCCCAACCAAACACTTCAAAGCGTTAAAATCAGCAAACCGATGGTTCAAACCGAACCGATAATTGAATTTCCACACAGACTTTAAATTTGTACTTACGGTTTACCAGATAGAGCTTTTAACCGAAATGCGGTAAAATAAATACTTTTTGGCGGTTCAAATGAACCGAAAAATACTCGCTTGAACCGAGAATGAACCGAGCTGAAGGAGCTGATCTCTGGAGCGACTGTTCAGTGGAGCGGAGTAAAGAATCTGACAGTTTCATTTGAAACTGGCCAGATAGAGCTTTGGCACAGCGCCCTCGAGCTGTAGAACTCCAGATCCTCTGGAGTTAACTCCTTCCTCTCCGGGGCAGTTCAGCTGCAGTGGCTGACTGCTACTGTTATAATATAGCAAGACTTCATGGTGTTTGAAATCTAATTCTATTTCCCTACAAAAAGATAATTCTTCAATACGTAAGCCAGGTTTAATTTCCCAGATATTTAATGACTACTTTGGAGATCTAGAAAGTTATAGGTCACTGTTTTCCCCTACAGTACCTGACCCTTATTAAGGCAGACGATTGTTCTTCAAAGTTTTATTTTAAAATGATTTCCCATGACGACACTGTAACTAAATATATTGCAGGAAATTACCCTCTCCCTTCTGTATCACATGACGATATAGATTTTAGGATCATAAAGATGGGGGTAAAATACTTTGCCCTACCGTTATTTATGATATTCAACTCATTGTGTTATGGAATTTTTCCTGATCAATGGAAGCTAGCAACAATAAGGCCCATTCTTAAGAGTGGAAATCCTATTTTGGTCTCTAATTATCGCCCCATTTCCCTTCTCTCTCCTTAGTCAAAGATTTTTGAAAAAATCATTCTGGATCAGACCACAGATTTTCTGAATCATTATCATCTTTTATCAGAGCAGCCGTATGGCTTTAAAGCCAAACATAACACAGAGACAGTCTTCGTGGGGTTCACTGTCTGCATTCAGAGTGCCCTTGATAAGGGGGCACTCTGTTGCAGCTGTTTCTGTGGACCTCACCAAGGCCTTTGATCTGGTTGAGCATAGCCTACTGTCAGGGGTCTTACAGAAGTTACATTTTTCATGGGATGTTATTAAATGGTTCTCTGATAATTTGAAGAATAGGTCTCACGTTACCTCTATTGGTGGTGGGTCTTCTTTGTCCAAATCGATCCTATGTGGTATCCCACAGGGATCGATTCTAGGCCACTTTTTTCTCTCTCTTATGAATATATCTTTTACCAGGTTTGCACTAAGACCTCTGATTATGTATGCTGATGATGCAGTTATGTATGGGGTTAGTCAAAGTCCTAAAAGCGCCCTTGAGATGGTTCAGGTTGAGTTTGATTTTTTACAGAATTTGCTACTTTCAAATTGTATGGTATTAAATTATAAAAAAACAAAAGCAATGGTGTTTACGAATAATCAAAAATGTAAAGACTTGCCTCCAGTTTTAGACCTTAATGGGAATGTTATAGAAATCGTAGAAAATTTTAGATATCTGGGATTAGTTTTAGATTCCAAGCTATCTTTTGAATCATACATTAATAGTGTTAGGAAGACTACTCACCAGAGGCTGGGAGGCTTATACAGAGTTAAATCCTGTTTGTCAAATGAAGCCAGGCACTTACTGGAGCATAGTTTCTTGTTAAGTATCTTGGACTACAGCCTTATTGTCTATTCTGCGACTAGTATTAAACTACTTGATAGACTTCGGGTCACTTACAATGCAATAAATCAATTTATGGTAAATGCTCTATTTCATACACACCATTGCTTTCTACACAGACAATCAAATGGTTTGTCTTTGGACAAAAAAGTTTTACTAAAAATGGGCATTTTTATATTTAAAATAATCTCTGGGATTGTCCTAAAGTCCATTTCAAATTTGTTCTCACGATTTGTCAACAATTGTGGGACCAGATCTCAGGACAGAATAACTCTTAAGGTCGCTTTGTTCAGAAAAGTAATTGGTCAGAGATCTCTTCTTTATCGTGCCCATTCTTTTTAAATTCCCTGCCAGGAAATAATAGTTAAAAGTAGACCAGTTCTCAATTTTAAAGAGAGTTTAATTTCCTCTCTGAAGGATAACCAGGAATGTACAAGTAGTTCATAACATAGAAACATAGAATTTGACGGCAGATAAGGACCGCTTGGCCCACCCAGTCTGCCCATTTCCCTACCTACTGGATAAGCTGCAGATCCTAGTTAACCAGCAGCCTACTTCTTCCTACCCCCACCCCCCAGAACCCCAAGGAATAACCCAGGAAATGTGAAGGGTGATCATGTGATATCTTCATGGGAGTTGGCAACCCCTAACAATTTTAGCAAAATATTTTTTTGCATTAGTAATTGTGCCTAACACTGTTCCTTAATTGCAAGGGGATCCCAATATGACTATGTGTATATGATTTTTCCATTTGTATGAACTTAACTTATGCACTTCTTGAGAGTTCTATGTTGTATTGTTGATTCCACTTTATGTTACACGTCATCACTTTGGGAGTATAAATGGACGATCAGGTATTTTTGTACCCATCGCCTGGCAAAGCTTTAACAGGCAAAGCACTGGGGTGTTAGTTATTCACAGGTGACTGACCAGTGCTCACGGCGTGTATTTGTTATTTTGAAATAAAGTTACGGTCTGAAATATTTCCAACTGAGCATCGTCTTTTGAATCAGAGTGCAGCTCCTTCAGTTTTACTCAGCATTGTGTGGGAGTTAGCCACCCGTAGCTGCCCCCCCCCCCAGATCCCACTGCTGCACATTCTGCAACCTTGGAAGTGTAGTTGGGGGATTAGATGTAGAGGTTGGGGGGGTTAGTTGCAGGAGCAGGTGGGGATGTGAGGGTCAGTTTTTTTGCTCAAGTAAAGAGAGGATGGGGTAGTTAGTTGCAAGATCTGGTGGAGTGATTAGTGGCAGTTAGTTGCAGAAGTAGGTAGTAGGGTGAGTTAGTTGCTAAACTAGGGAGAGGTTAGGGGATACTGGCAGGAGCAGGTGTACAGTTTAGGTGCAGTTAGTTGCAGGAGTAGGTGGAGAGGTTGGGGCAGTTAGTTGTAGGAGCAGGTGGAGGGGTTGGGGCAGTTATTTTCTGGAGTAGGGAGAGAGGTTGGGGCAGTTAGTTGTAGGAGCATCAGGGGAGGTTAGAGGCAGTTAGTTGCAGGAGCAGGTGGAGAGGTACGGAGCCATTAATAGCAGGATTGGGTGGAGAGGTTAGAGGCAGTTAATTGTAGGATTAGAGAAGTTAGGGGCAGTTGGTTGCAGCAGCATGTGGAGAGGTTGGGGCAGTTAGTTCCACTAGTAGATGTAGAGGTTACAGGCAGTTTGCAACAAGAGCAGGTGAAGAGGTTGGGGCAGTTCTTTGCAGGAATGGGTGGTGAAGTTAGGGGCAGTTAGTTGCAGGAGTAGGTGGAGAGGTTGGGGCAGTTAGTTGTAGGAGTAGGTGGAGATGTTAGGGGCAGTTTGTTGCAGTAGCAGGTGGAGAGGTTAAGGGCAGTTAGTTTCACTAGTAGGTTTATAGGTTACAGGCAGTTAGTAGCAAGAGCAGGTGGAGATGTTATGGGCAGTTATTTGAAGGAGCGGGTGGTGAGGTTGGGGGTGGCTGATTGCAGGAGTAGGTGGAGAAGTTAGGGGCAGTTAGCTGTAGGAGTAGGTGGTGAGGTTGGGGCAGTTAATTGCAGTAGCAAGTGGAGAGGTTAGGGGCAGTTAGAGCCACTAGTAGGTGTAGAGGTTACAGGCGGTTAGTTGCAGTAGCAGGTAGAGAGGTTAGGGGCAGTTAATTCCACTAGTAGCTGTAGAGGTTGCAGGCAGTTAGTAGCAAGAGTGGGTGGAGAGGTTAGGGTTGGTTGGTTGCAGGAGTAGATTGAGAGTTTAGGGGCAGTTAGTTGGAGTAAGGGAGAAGTTAGGGGCAGTACGTTGCAGCAGCAGGTAGAGAGGTTAGGGGAAGTTAGTTCTACTTTTAAGTATAGAGGTTACGGGCAGTTATTAGCAAGAGCAGGTGGAGAGGTTAGGGGCAGTTATTCACAGGAGCGGGAGGTGAGGTTAGGGGTGGTTGGTTGCAGGAGTAGGTGGAGAGGTTGGGGCAGTTTGTTTCAGGAGTAGGTGGAGAAGATGGGGCAGTTAGTTGTAGGAGCACAGGGGGAGGCTAGAAGCAGTTAGTTGCAGGAACAGGTGGAGAGGTATGGAGCTATTAATAGCAGGATTAGGTTGAGAGATTAGGGACAGTCAATTGCAGGATTAAGTGGAGAAGCTAGGGGCAGTTAGTTGCAGTAGTATGTGGAGAGTTTATGGGCAGTTATCTCCACTAATAGGTGTAGAGGTTATGGGCAGTCAGTAGCAAGAGCAGGTGGAGAGGTTAGGGGCAGTTATCTGAAGGAGCGGGTAGTGAGGCTAGGGGTGGTTGGTTTCAGGAGTAGGTGGAGAGGTTGGGGCAGTTAGTTGTAGGAGCACGTGGGGAGGGGTTAGAGGCAGTTAGTTGCAGGAGTAGGTGGAGAGGAACGGCGCCATTAATAGCAGGATTCAGTGGAGAGGTTAGGGGCAGTTAGTTCCACTGGTAGGTGTAGAGGTTACATGCAGTTAGCAACAAGAGCATGTGGAGAGGTTAGAGGTAGTTAATTGCAGGATTAAGTGGAGAAGTTAGGGGCAGTTAGTTGCAGTAGCATGTGGAGAGGTTAGCAGCAGTTCCACTAGTAGGTGTAAGAGTTATGGGCAGTCAGTAGCAAGAGCAGGTGGAGAGGTTAGGGGCAGTTATCTGAAGGAGCGGGTAGTGAGGCTAGGGGTGGTTGGTTTCAGGAGTAGGTGGAGAGGTTGGGGCAGTTAGTTGTAGGAGCACGTGGGGAGGGGTTAGAGGCAGTTAGTTGCAGGAGTAGGTGGAGAGGAACGGAGCCATTAATAGCAGGATTCAGTGGAGAGGTTAGGGACAGTTAGTTCCACTGGTAGGTGTAGAGGTTACATGCAGTTAGCAACAAGAGCATGTGGAGAGGTTAGAGGTAGTTAATTGCAGGATTAAGTGGAGAAGTTAGGGGCAGTTAGTTGCAGTAGCATGTGGAGAGGTTAGCAGCAGTTCCACTAGTAGGTGTAGAGGTTACAGGCAGTTAGAAGCAAGAGCAGGTGGAGAGGTTAAGGGTAGTTTGTAGTAGGAGTAGGTGGAGAAGATAGGGCCAGTTAGTTGTACTAGCAGGTAGAGAGGCTGGGGCAGTTAGTTCCATTAGTAGGTGTAGAGGTTATAGGCAGTTAGTTGCAGTAGCAGCTGTAGAGGTTAGGGGCAGTTAGTTCCACTAGTAGGTACGGAGGTTATGGGAAGTTACTAGCAAGAGCAAGTGGAGAGGTTAAAGGCAATTATTTGAAGGAGCGGGTGATGAAGTTAGGAGCGTTTGGTTGCAGGAGTAGGTGGAGAGGTTAGGGGCAATTAGTTCCACTAGTAGGTGTAGAGGTTACAGGCAGTTAGCAGCAAGAGCATGTGGAGAGGTTAGAGGCAGTTAATCGCAGGATTAGGTGGCGAAGTTAGGGGCAGTTAGTTGCAGTAGCATGTGGAGAGACTAGGGGCAGTTAGTTCCACTAGTAGGTGTAGAGGTTACAGGCAGCAGCAAGAGCAGGTGGCGAGGTTAGGGGCAGTTCTTTGCAGGAAAGGGTGCTGCGGTTAGGGGCGGTTGGTTGCAGGAGTAGGTGGAGAGGTTGGGGCAGTTAGTTGTAGGAGTAGGTGGAGATGTTAGGGGCAGTTAGTTGCAGTAGCAGGTGGAGAGGTTAGGGGCAGTTAGTTCCACTAGTAGGTATAGAGGTTATGGGAAGTTAGTAGCAAGAGCAAGTGGAGAGGTTAGAGGCAATTATTTGAAGGAGCGGGTGATGAGGTTATAAGTGTTTGGCTGCAGGAGTAGGTGGAGAGGTTAGGGGCAATTAGTTCCACTAGTAGGTGTAGAGGTTACAGGCAGTTAGCAGCAAGAGCATGTGGAGAGGTTAGAGGCAGTTAATCGCAGATAGTATACGAAGTGTTGTTATACATATGACTGTTTTACTGTATTGTATATCTGTGTTTATGCTATATATGTAATATTTGTTTGTTACTAGTCGCCTGTGAAAATGGGCATTTGTGCTCATCAGGCCTACAAGAATAAAAAAATAAACGAAATGAAACCCACTCGTGAGGGAGTTATTACTGGACCTGGTATTGACAAATGGGAACAGGATTGCTGATGTCACAGTAGGGGACCACCTGGGGTCCAGTGATCACTGCACAGTATGATTTAATATACAAATGGGGTCGGAATCCAGCCTCACAAAAGGAGGGTCCTGGACTTCAGGAGGGCTGGTTTTAAGAAAATGGGGAAATACCTGAGGGATGCCCTGGCAGGGACAGGGAGACTGAGGAAGAGTCGAAAAACACTGGGCAAAAATTGAAGAAGGCACTGAAAAGGCTACAAATCTATGTGCCAGGCTGGTTAGCAAGAGAAAAAAAAAAGAGACCACTATGGTTCTCGAAAGAAGTAGCATAAAAAGTCAGAGCAAGCAAAAAAAAAAAAAAAGCAAGCCATTTAGAAGGTAAAAAAGAACACAGGAGGAGGAAGAGGACAGGGAGATTTACCACAAGAAAAAGAAGGAGGCAGGGAAGGCGGTTAGGGGCCCAAGAGCACAACAGAGGAAAATATTGCAAAAATCAGTAAACCAAAAAAACAAAAGATGGGGGGAATAAAACATTTTTTAGATGCAAAAGCGAAAAGAGAAAGACCAAGGGAGGTATAGTAAGGCTGAAAGGAGAAAGAGGGATGTGCGTGGCAAACGACCATCAAAAAGCAGACATACGGAACAAATACTTCTGCTCAGTATTTATGGAAGCGAGAGTGGGAAATTGGCCACTGGTAAAGGACAAGGGCATTAAGGGATGGGAGGTGGTCACTAATCCTTTTTTAGAGGATAGAGTCCTTAAGGAACTAGCGCAACTAAAAGTGGACAAGGCAATGGGACTGGACAGGGTACACCCCAGGTTACTGAGGGAACTCAGGGAGGAGATAGCTGCACCTCTGACAGCCCTGTTCAACCTGTCACTGGAAATAGGGGAGGTACCAGGGGACCATAGGAATGCAGATGGTAGTCCCACTCCACAAAATCGGAAATAGGGAGGAGGCAGCCTGTCAGCAGTGGCGTGAAAGGTTATAGAATCACTACTGAGGGAAAGGATTGGGGAATACTTTGTTGATAGTGGTCTACAGTATCCAAGGCAGCATGGTTTCACAGGAAGGTGGTCTTGCCAGACTAACCTGATCAAGTTCATTGACTGGGTAACCAAGGAAGTGGATCAGGGAGGAGCTGTGGACGTGGCCTACCTGGATTTCAATAAGGCCTTCGACACTGTTCTGCACAGGAGACTGGTAAACAAGCTGGAGAGTCGAGGAGTAGGGAACTAAAGTAATGAAGTGGGTAGAGAGAGTTAGCTAGGAAACAGGAGTCAGATGGTGGTGGTAAATGGCATCCACTCTGGAGTAGGCAGGGTAACCAGTGGGGTGCCGCAAGGGTCAGTACTAGGCCCAGTCCTTTATGTTTATTAGCGACATCACAGAGGGACTGTAAGGAAAAGTATGCCTGTTTGCAGACAGTGCAAAGCTGTACAACAGAGTAGACACACCAGGGCGGGTTGGGGAGAACAAGGGATGATCTTAAAGAGCTGGAAGAATGGTCACGGGTCTGGCAGCTGGGTTTCAACACAAAGAAGTGCAAAATCATGTACTTGGGGCACAAAACCTGGTGGCAACATTCCAACTTGGAGGAGTGGAATTAGCAGTCACAAAGCAGGAAAGGGACTTGGGGTAATCATTTCTGATGACCTGAAGGTAGCTAAACAGTGTGACAAGGCAGTGGGGAAGGCAAACAGGATGCTGGCCTGCACAGGCAGGGGAATCACCAGCAGGAAGAGGGAGATGGTACAAACGAGGGCAACCAAAATGGTGCAGCGCCTGAAGAAAGGCTTGAGGACCTGAATTTTACTCAGAGGAAAGAAGAAATATGACAGAAACATACAAGTACCTTACAGGTAAAAACAGGGTACAGGAAGGTAGCATTTTCCAAATAAAAAGATGCTCAAGGACAAGGGGTCATGCTATGAAAGTGTGGAGGGGGAGGCTTTTTTTCACGGAGAGTGTGGTGGATGCATGGAACAGCCTCCCAGTGGAGGTGGTGGAGGCTAAAATGGTTAAAGGATTCAAGAATGCATGGGATAGATACAGGGGGACCTTGAAAGTAAGGCGAGGGGGGTGGGGGGACCGAATACTGAGTAGGGTCTGCAGTGTAGCTGTAGCTAGAGAAAAATAAGGCACACTGGATGGGCAAAGATGTCCTCATCTGCTGACATCTTCTATGTTTCTATGGCTCTCTGATGAAGATCCTGCCTTCCTCCTTGAAAAAGCATATAGAATCAGACCACGAAGAGCTGCAGCTGGTGGAGCAGGACCCCGGCCTTTTCTGACAATCACCAGATAGAAAAGGGACCTTGGTTACAGTGATGCCTCCTTGTCGCTTCCCCCCCAGGCTCTTCTACTCGACCAGGCAATAATGGCAGGAATTCAACTGAGTCCAGGGACATTACGTGCTTTAAAGCTTCAGCGCTAGCTACTGATTCCTGCAGAATTAAAAGTGATATGACATGGTCATACATACTTGTTTAAACGAGCCAAGAGGGGTTGAGAAGCTAGTTCAGTGCATCAGGAGGGAGATGGAAGGCCATGTAGCTGCTGATTCAGATACTGAGTTGGACACTGCATGACCGTTCACTGTTTAATCTGACCTGCATTTACTGGTTAGATCATAAGTACTGTTCCAAGGGATTAGTTATAACATCCTGATTTATGATCCCAGTTCCTGTTTAAACAGTTATTTCTGATGTTCTGAATATTTATTTATTGAAATGTTTCACCAGGAAGGCACACTGAGCAACAAGTCGCTCATCTTCCGGTGTGACCTGGGAGGGAAGGGGTACAACTGGAATGAGACATTGTACACTCAAGTTACAGGGTCAATATTAACATACAGTTGTAAGGCGGGTCTTACAAACAGTGTTACAACAGTGTTGCACATAACATGATGAAAGCGGGGACAATAAGTGCTGGGTTAATAAGTAAACAAGTGCTTACATGAAAGAAAAGGGGGAAGGGTAGAGAGGGGTGAGGTGGGGAGGGGGAAGAGTCATGGCTCTGGAGACCCCTTCAGGATGCGAGGAACCCTGCAAGGGGACTGGGGGACCAGAGAGAAGGGTAAAAAACAGTGTCCCAGAGACACCCCTTTAAGATGGTGGGGGGGGAGTAGATGAGATACAAGCCCTTGGGGGGGCAGGAGGGGGACCCATGGAGAGCATTCAGGGTCCTTTACATTCTGTGAGAGCTCAAGGGAGGCCAGTAAGGGGGAGCAATTAGGTAGAAGGGGAGGGTGTGCACAGGTTAAAAAGAAGGTGACTGTAGGGGGGTTAGCGTTTGTCTAGGGCTTAGAGGAGGGAATTAGGAAGGGACATGGCAGGAGCGGCTAGGTGCAAGGTACCACTGAGGCAGAGTTGATGGAGTAGGCGAGGATAAGTGCCAGATTTTGGTGGGGAGGAATTCCATATTTTTGGGAGGTGGTGAGAGTAACTGGATTGGCTGATTTGGGTGGATTCATGGATGACAACCAGAGTAACGGGAGTTGGTTGATCTAAGGAATTGGGGGTTGTTACAAAGGAGGGGTGAGGTAGGAAGGAGCTCACCCAACCAGTGCTTGGAGGTAAATTTAGCACAGTGAAAGAGTAGCCTATTTGTAAGAGGGGGGAAGGATAGGGCACAATAAAGATTGCAGTGATGGGTGTGCAAGGGGGGGCATCCAGGGCAAAGCGTCAGAAGGAATTGAAGAGGGTGTCCAGTCTGGCCAGGGAGGACTTAGTGGCAGCACCATAGACCACGTCACAGTAGTCAAAAAAGGGCAGTATCATCTTCTGAACAAGTTCACGCCTAGCCATAGGAGGGATGCAACTACGATTCCTGAACAGGGCACCAAGCTTGGGGCGCAGTTTTTTCTGGATGGCGTCAATATGTCCAGAGAAGTTTAGGTGCTGGCCCAACCAAATACCTAAGTACCTGAAGGAGGATGTGTCCTCAAGTAAAATCCCTTCAAGGGTGTGAAATGTGGGCAGGGAGGGAAGCCTAGAGTCTCTCTGCCTTGTGCCAAAAGTCATGGAGACAGTCTTTTTGCCGTTGAGAAAAAGTTTATGGTTAGCAAACCAGAGCTGAACTTTGTCGAAGTCTTGCTGTAAGCTGGTTGTAACCTCAACAGGACAGGAGCCAGATGCATACAGGACTGTATCATCTGCATACATATGTATAAGCAGAGGATGGGTAGCAAACAGAGGGAAGGTTGTTTAAGAAGATGGAGAATAGGAGGAGCCCTAATACCGAGCACTGGAGGACTCCAGTGCTAATTGGGAGGGGCGTGGAAGTGGCGTCCAAGATCTTAACTGATTGGGTTCTACCAATAAGGTAGGCCTTGAACCAGTTTGTGGCAGAGGGAGATAGGCCAGCTGCTGGGAGTGAGTCGAGGAGAAGGGAGTGAGATGGTGTCGAAGGCCTTGGCCAGGTCGACAAAAAATGGCAGCTGTAATTTGCCCATTGTCCCTCCTGGTTAGTATGGAGTCTGTGAGATGTAGGACAGAAGTGGTGGTTGAGTGTTTTTTCCGGAAACCAGACTGGAAAGGGGTGAAAAGGGAGGTATCAGATAGAAAACTGGTGAGTTGGGAAAGGACAATGTTTTCTTGAAGTCTGGCAAGGGTAGGGAAGAGAGAAATGGGGCGATAGATGCTAGGGGATGAGGGGTCACCTCCTTTGGGTAGAGGGAGGACCACAGCATGTTTCCAAGAAGAGGGGACAGAGGCAGTAGAGAATGAGAGATTTAGGATTATTGAGAGGGAGTAGGCAATGGTCGTAGCGGAGAGGGAGAGGAGTTTTGGGTCAAGGCCATCAGGGGAGGCACCTTTAGAGGGGTTGATGGGGAGGAGGAGGAGGAGGGCACTTAGGGCATCATTTGGGGTTACAGCAGTGAAAGAGAAGAGAAGGTGGGAGGGTGGTGGAGGGGGCACACTGGTAGAGGATGGGTAGAAAGGGAGGGATTTCAGTAGCTCAGTGGTGCAGGAGGTATAGTAGGAGTTGCATTCTGCAGCTACAGCTGGTGGGTTGGACACTAGTGAGCTATTTACTTCAAGTATCGGGGGCAGTGGGCGAGATGAGGGGGTTAATAGGGTGTGCACCACCTTTCAGAACTTTGAAGGGGAATTTATGTTGGTGATGAAGGCAGATTTGAAATATTCAGACTTGGCTAACCTGGTAGCCCTGGTGCAAGTGTTTCTGAGCATGCAGACGTTTGCGAGGTCACTAGGATGCTGGGTAGCTTTATGACGCTTCCAGGCTCGATCGCTAGCCATGAGACAGGCCAGAAGTTCAGGGGTTATCCAAGGTAAGTGGTTACCTCTGACTCTGGATAGTCTGAGTGGGGCAAAGGTGTTCCAGTTTACAAGAAAGATTTCTTTTAAGTAGGCAAGGGCCTTATCAACTGAGGGGAAGGAGGTTAGGGGGGACCAGTCAGAAGTGGCACGGTTACTCAAGAGAGGTTCGAGGTCAAGAGATTTGAAAAAGCACAGTTGTATGGTTTTGTGTGGCAATTCAGTTCTGTGGACTTTCCTAACTATGAATATTGGGTTATGGGCACAGAGCATCGGGGAGGATGCCAGAGGTGATGATGCGGTGGGGGTGGGAGGTAAGGGCCCAGTCAAGTAGGGAGTGTTGTTGTGTCTTGTGGGTTTGGAGATCAGTTGAGAGAGGTTTAGGGCTCCTATTTCATTTTTAGTTTTGGTAGTTTTAGGGGACAACCAATTCATATTGAAGTCACCTAGGATGAATAATTCCCTAAAGCGAGCAAGGGAAGTGATGGAGGTTAGGAGGTCTAGCGCGACCGAAGGATGGACATCTGGGCGGCAGTACATGCCAGCTACGAAGACTGGGAGAGTGAAGGAGAAGGTCACATGGATAGCTAGGGCATCATGGGTTTTAGGATTTGAGGATGAGTAGATGATAGAATACTGGATGGTGGCTAGGACATAAATGACCACACCACCACCACCCCTGCCAGCATGGTCCTGCCTTAGCAGCGAGTAGCCAGGAATGGAGACCAAGTGGTTAGGGATACTGCTGTTTAGCCAAGTTTCTGAGAAGATTAGAATGTCTGGTTTTAGACTGCACACCATGGTCTGAATCTGGTCTATTTTTTGCAACAAGCTGTGGGTGTTTAGATGCAGGATCTTTAAGCCCTTTGGAAGGGCTAAGAGAAGACAGCAGGGGGATGCAGTAGAGGAGGAGGCACCAGAGAAGCAAGGGGCAATACGGCCTGGGTTGGGGTGGATATCCCCAGCGGAGAGCAAGAGAAGGGTGAGTATGAGAAAATGGAGCTTAGGTGATTTTGAAGGGTCTGGAGAGGAGGTTGGGAGTTTCGAGTAGAAGGGAGTGGATGAGTAACAAGAAGGTGGAGAACTGCAGAGGAAGTGGACACCGTTATCAAAGCTGCATGAGGAATAGCAGCAGAGTGAGACCATATTTCAAATGGCAGGGAGGGAGTGATAGCATGGATGTGGGTAGGGGACTGGAGATGGTAACTGATGTGGTTGGGAGAGTTATTAGGAAAAGGTGAAGACAGAGCAAGAGGAGGTGGTAAAGACCAGGATATGGGCAGAACAAGGGGGAGAGAGGACAGCAGGGGATGCATTGTTCATAAGGCAGAGAAATTAGTGAACAATTGATCTAGGAAGGTGAAGAATTTGTAAGTAGAGGGCGCAGAGGAGGGAGCTGGTCAGATGGAGGTGGGAGCTGTAATTTAGAAAGGTATCTATATGAACAGCCAGTGATCGTTTATAAAGATTATGTCCCTCTAGTAACAGTAGAGTATAACTTGCTAATGGGAAAAAAAATACAGAGGGTTACACAAGTAAATTAGATATTAAAATGGCAGAGGAGGTTCACAGAATCAGAGGAAGAACCCAAGTAAAAAGTCGGCAAGTTCTGAATGGGCTGAAAAGAAAAAGAGGGCTGTAGGGTCTAGTGCAATCTGAGTAGTCACGGTTCAGCGTACCTTCTTTTGTGAGTGGAGAAGATGACAGGAGCTCCAAGCTATAGGTTACGAGATGGAAACACTTTCCATACCCCCAGTCTAGACTAGAAGGACTCATGCCAGAATTCTTCATGAGACATTCGGAACAATTTGATTGGCAGTGTGCTTAACTACATGGGACCCGGACTCTCCTAAATTAGCTAGTGGGAGTTCTTTCCATTACAATCCTGTTTTGTTCTGTTTAGCTATTGCTTTTCAGCCTGACTGCTTTATACTAAGATGGCCGCTCCATAAGAGGACCATGTGGTGGTGTCATGGTTTGCAACTGGCAACAGGGATTGTCCACACTTTCCGCATACTCTGAGTAATCGGGGCTGGAAGGTCAAGCTGAACACAGAACCACATTTATACTTGTTTCTGAAATGGCCAATGTTTCTTGTAGGCTAGTTTTCATTTTCACTGAAATGTTTTTATTTTTAGCTGGGGGGGTGGATCTTATGCAGGACAGCACTCAAGAATACCATAAGTAGTTTAAGTGAGGCTGAAAATATTGTTACTGCAGTTTATCATTTTAGTACCTTCTTAATACATTGTTTATTACAGGAATATTACTGGACAACCAAATGTTTAACTAGGCTCCTCCTTGGGAAACCAATAAGTTCTACTTATCACATCTAAGTTATGGAGTGCATTTGCTCGTCCTGGTAAATAGGGCATCATCTTCAAAAATAAAACAATACAGTAACACTATTAGGCTCTGTGCTACATACAACTTTGGCTAACCTGAATGTAATAGGTAATATTTTACTTCCCCCATGGTTGTAATGCTGAGAAAGGGTGTTAACTCATTGCCTCCACAGGCTCACTCTGAGATTACACCACTTGCCTCCTGAATCTCCTGCATACTTTTAACAGTGAATCCTGGACCTTTCTAAGCAAAATCAAGCCATAGTCAGCTTGTCGCAAACAAATGCTAATAGCTCAATAACTGTGCATGCTAGACACAACGTATGAGTGGCAGAGTTATTTAGCACAAAATTGCCTTTCCAATGGTGGCATGCATGTAATAATAAGTAATTTTGTTTTTTTTCTGTGCTGGTTGAACGAGCAAACTAAATATTTTTTTCACTACAAAAGGGCAACATAAGCCATTTTTTGTTGGAAAATATGTAAAATA
The DNA here is from genome assembly GCA_016271365.2 of Neoceratodus forsteri. NCBI lineage: Eukaryota > Metazoa > Chordata > Ceratodontiformes > Ceratodontidae > Neoceratodus > Neoceratodus forsteri. The sequence goes on from CM057451.1 coordinate 237,331,357, forward strand.
TCAACACCAAATTAAACATACAGACATTAGATGGTGTTTTAATATTATGTTTGTTAAATGTAATTTTTCCCCATTTTAGTCAAGATGCTTTGGTGAGATTTGAGGGATAAATCTTAACCACACACACCATATCATAAACAAATGCGTATAACTCCAAAAGTATACATGATACACACGAAGTATCAGCATGAAAGTTGATGAGCACAAAAATGCCTTTCCAGTGATGCTATGCAACCAGTTGTAATCAATATGGTTTTTATTTTATACCTGCTGAAGTGCCAAAAAAGTGAATTTTATTCAAGCTGCTTAGGTGAATCTTGATGGAAAACATATCAGCCATACACACCATACCATAAACAAATGTGAATAACTCCTAAAGTATACACGATACACACAAAATATCAGTGGCAAAGTTGCTCAGCACAAAATTACCTTCCCGATGGTGGTATGCAAATAATAATATGTAATTTAGCTTTTTTTTAAGCTGGTTGAAACAGCAAAAAAAAATATTTTTTTCACTAAAACAGGCAACATAAGCCATACACACCATACCATAAACAAATGCAAATAACTCCTAAAGTATACATGACATGCACAAAATATCAGTGACAAAGTTGTTCAGCATAAAAATTACCTTTCCAACGGCGCTATGCAGTCAAATATATATTATATTCTGTTACACTATGTATTAAAATATATAAGCGACTTCTCCAGATGTTGCAAGGGCACACTGGGAGTCAGTAGCCGACTTCTGCAGATGTCCTCAGGACACACCAGTTTTTTTTTTTACTGACGACTACAGGCGTCTGCTAGGAGACAATGAGTTAAGACATATTTCTTTGTAAGAGGACGTATGGTTTCCCAATTAACTGTGGTATTCTTTCATGGATGTTTCATTATAAGTTTAATGAGCAAAATTTATTAAGTTAAAAAAAAAAAGAATGCATCTATTTAGAAACAAACTTACACACTGATAGAACTGCCCACGCTGGCCTCCTGTTACAAAGCGCTTCCCGTCTGGATTCCATGCAACACTTGTTAAACTGTCTTCATGAGACTGGCTCATCTTCGTCCTCAGCTCCCCTGTCTAAACAGGAAACAAAAACAGTTGCTAGAATGGTACATTGTTATAAATAATAGTTATAAATATCCTTACACTCTGTTATAAAGAAAAATTTGTAAGAATCCACACCACATACCTACCCTAACCTGTAAGCACTTCAATATATAGTACAGGAAGGACTGGAAATCTGAGGCCCTTTTTAGAAACGTTTCTGGACTGAAATGTTACACCTTATTTAATATTACCAAATACAGACCAGCTTGATGACTAACAGACATATCACTCACCAATCCATTGCCCAAATGGGGAACACTGTCTTACTGCATCTTGTTTCCTCCCACTTAATCAGTAAACAAAATATTTAGCATCATTTTCTTAGCAGTTTAATTGTTTTTCACAAGTTAAACCACGAGAGTACTAATTTGGGGAGTTTCAGTGAAATTGGCATAACAGAAAAATCTAAGAAAAAAACACGGTCTATAGGTTTTAAAAACTGTCTATTCTGTTTTAAGCTTTTGGTGAAGGCAGATTGCCACGGACATTGTTTTAAGTGTTTGGGCCCAGACCATTACTATGAAAATTGTGCACATTATATTATTTTTGCCCTAAAACTAAGAAAAAAAAAAAAAGGGCTGCCATAAGGAAGTCTCTTTCAACTCCTCAGTCTGCTTCTGTGTCACTTCCAAGTTCTCCTACTAAAAGCACAGTCATGGAGGGGGTTACCGCAGATAGTGGAAAGTACACATCAACAGGTCTCTGACTCTCACAACGATCACAGACTTTAAATGTAGCTGAAAAATGCTGCAAATGGTGGTCTCTACCAAAAAAAGAAACAGACATGACTGTAAAGTCTTCCTCTCAGCACAGCAAAAAGGGCACAGGGCGTTTGATAGGGAGAGCCCAGATGGAAATGATGGCAAAAAACAAATGAATGTCTGGCCAGCTGTTGCCATCAATGCATGGGAAAAAGAAATGCAAGAAGCACTCCACCGTAACTTTGCCAGAGAAAGAGCCAAAGCAACCAGCAGAGAAAAGGATTGTCCCCTCTTTAGAGGATATTAAGAAAATGTGGCAGTTTTTCCAAGCCATGACATCTACTGGGAATCTGGTCTCTGCCCCCTACTCAGTGTGGGCGGGTTTTTGATTGGCTGAGTACAACCACAAGAGTGATCCTTTCTCCTGGGACACGTACAGCTAGCAAATGTAGCTTGCGTTGAATAGCCCAGTACCAGATTCTCATGGCCTCCCTGCATAAAGGGTAGGAATGTGTGCCTCCTTGTTTGTTCAGATAATGAACTACTGTAGATTTGTCCGTTTGAATCTGAAGACATTCCTCTGGGAGAACAGTCTCAAATGCCTGTAGGGCACAGATAGAGAACTGCCCTCATCTCCAGAATGTTGATGTGGAGACATGCTTCCATCGGGCTCCAAAGTCTCTGGGTCTGGAGATCGTTCAGGTGAGCTCCCCAGCCTTGGGAGACAGCACTGGTAGTCGGGGTAAACTGTGGAACGGGTTGTTGAAATGGGGCCTTTAACAGGTTGTCCCTCTTCTGCCACCACTGCCACCACTGAAGGACTTGTACAGCGGGGGTTGAGACTAGTACTGTTTCTATTTCGTTTGTTGTTTGATCCCAATGAACTCTTAGAGTCATTGTAACGTCCATATGTGTAAGTGGGCTTAAGGAACTGACGGAATGGAAGCCGCCATATGTCCCAGTAGCCTGAGATACTCTCTTGCTGTAACATACTTGTTGCAGAGGAATGATACCTGATCATTTTTTCTGCTTGGTCTTGGGGTAGGAAGGCTAGGCTGACAGAAGTGTCCAGTACAGCCCTTATGTACTGGAAACACGGAGTATAATCCATCTTGGATTTTGGTATGCTGACCGTGATTCCCAGAGGCTAGAACATCTTGAGGTTGCACAAGAGATTTATAGCCAGAAGCTGCATGGATGAGGCCTTGATGAGCCAGCTGTCCAGGTAGGAAAACAGATAGTGGCCCAACCTCCACAGAGCTGCTGCTGCTACTACTGCCAGGCATTTTATGAAAACCCTGGGAGCCAATGCTAACCCAAAGAGAAGGGCTCGAAACTGATAGTGATGGCTTTGAAAGCGAAGCAGAGAAAGCATCTGTGCATGGGATGAATCATTATATGATGGTATGCGTCATTCATGTCCAGGGAACATATTCAAGTCGCCCTTGCTCAGCAGGGGCAGGAGTGTTTGAAGAGTAATCATTCCAAAATTTTTTGTACTCTATATACAGGTTTAACTTTCTGACATCTAGAAAGGGTCAGAGATGATTAGCCCATTTTGGTACTAGGAAGAAGTGGGAGTAGAATCCCCTGCCCTGTTGAGAAAGGGGGACCGGCTTGATCACCTTGTTGGTTAACAGAGCTTGAATCTCTGTGACGAGAAATGAAAATTACGTACCTACCGTAATTATGATTTTTCTGTGTATCTTCACCATTCATCACTGTTGGGTATCTGCCGGAGGTCAGGACCCTCCGGGAGCTTTTTTTTTTTTTTTAAAAGGTAGGTGGGCCGAGACACCATCAGCGCCCGCCTCGAGGCCGACGCACTGTGTGGCGCTCACGGGTTGGCCGCAAGTGCCAACCCTCCTCCTGCCTGCCAGTTCTGAGTCGCTGGAGAGTGAGGAAGGAGGGAGGGTGGGACAAGGAAGTCCAAGGGACAGAAAAAGGAAAAGATGTATGAACCAAAAGGAGAAATAACGACAGAGGACAGGAAGGGAGAAGAGTTGGAAACTAAAAGGATTGGGAGGGGCCCCAATCTCTGGAAAAGGAAGAGGGAAGTAGGGTGGGTAAAGAATTTAGGAAGAGAGGGAAGAAGGCTAACACATCCCAGACCCTGGTCCGTCTCCAGATTGTATAGGAACTGCAAGGAGTAGCAAAGGCTTTCTGCCCGAATTCAAGGCACAGAATAACTGGCAAACACTCCAGATAAGCAGAGTCTGCGATTCTGGAAGGAGGACAGGGTACAGGGGATTAACAGTCTCTCAAGAAAAGATTATTGGTGAAAAAAGGGGAGAAATGTTTTTATTTATTTATTTTTTTTTATGAGGAGAAATAGGTTGGACGGGAACAGGGAGGAGAAAAGAAAGGAGGGCAACTGTCAACTTCCACCTCACAGGGTAGAGCCAAGGCACTGGAGAAGGAGTTCCCCGCTGCCCACTCTCCCTGGAACATTATCCCCGTGTGCCCCTGTTTTACCCCACCCTAAAAAGGAGAGGGAAGGATGGGCACAGAGAGAGAGGGGACCCAGAGACTGAGGCCCCAGGGGGATGGAGGATAGGATGAATGAAGATACACAGAAAGATCATAATTACGTAGGTATGTAATTTTCATATCTTATCTGTGTCAATCTTCACCATTCATCACTGTTGGGTGAGGCATAGTCCCCGAAGGGGTTTTTTTACACCCTAAGGATAAAATCCCTTAGCCTCAGTGGGTGACACACTATGGGGAACCTTCAGGGCCTGGAGAGGCGGAAGAGTGAGACGGAGACCTCCGGAGGGGGAAGTTGCCCTGACAAGCGCCGTCTCGCTCTACAGGAGAAGAGATAGGTTCCTTGGTGAGCGGAGTCAATCACCCCACGCCGAGCCAAGGGTGACAACCGGGAAAGACGCAGCCATGTCATCCGCCTAGTGCAGATCGTGGTCCCTACAACCCTGGTAGCCACCTCGTTGGCATCATAGGATGCCCTCGCTTGGTGCCTTGCTAGCTCCAGGCCACGCGCAGAGAGTGCAATGGCTTGTCTGGTTTGCTCCGTATCAGGCAATGAGGCTAGAAGCTGACCTAGCCTGGACCACAAGAACCTGTCATAGGCTGCACAGTGGGCCTGATGTGCAGAAACAGAAAGAAGTAACCATGCCGAGTAGAAAGTCCTCCTACCCCAGAAGTCAAAAATCCGAGGAGTCTTGATCTGGGGACCAGTCATGGTGAAGGGCGAGAAGCCCATCAGGAGTATCCAACTGCGCCATTCAGACTGTGGATGAGGCATGGAACCTGGAGACTCCGGGGGTGCGCAATACCTCTGGCTGAGATCCCTTGGGGCAGGAACTCTGGAGAAGGGTCTCTGTCAGGAACGCAACAACGCCTCCCGAAAGGGAGCAGGCCAGGGCGGCACCACAAGGGTGGCCTCGCCAAAATAGCCTAGAAAGGCGTACACCGAGTGCTCAGGATTGCTGATAGTGGAAGGAGTAAGGTGCAAGTACTCCAACATCCTCACGAGGAATTGCTGATATTCAGCGAGATCAGCACCTGGAGAGATGTGGACAGATGTTTCCTCTCCCCCAGAAGAGGGGGATGAGGAGCTAGAGGGCACCGGCTGTTCAGTGGGTGGCTGCATGGGGGGAGGTTGAAAAACCTGGCTGTCCATTGCCCTAACGTAAACAGGGAACTGAGCAGCCACTGCTCTGAACTGCTCCCAGAAGAGAGGCCCGCTAGGACCAAGGATGCCTGGGAGAGCAGGAGAATGTGGCAGAGGGATGGGGACAGAGCCGAGAAGAGATGTCGGCTGACCTCCGCCTGGGCTAAGGAGCGGACCGTGGGCACCCACGGAAGAAGGTGCCCCGAAAGACCCCACAGCCGACAGCTGAACAACCATTTTGGTACTGCCTTGGCTGCGCCCGGAAGAATCCCCCTGTGAGGCAACCGGGGCCATACAGGTCCAGAAGGACGGTCCCCTACCTCAAAAGAATGGGACTCTCTCAAAGAGACCAAAGAGGAAGAGCGGAGATCTGCACTATGGCTTCTCCCAGAGCCCAGGTGGACCCCCGAAAAAGGCAGAAGTGCCGACCCCATGCCCCTCGGAGTCCGAAAGAGCCCTCCTCCTCCTCGAGAGGGCCAGCCTAAGTAGCTGGCATCTCTGGGTAGCTTCCGAAGGGGCTATCCAGGGCACAGTACCCTCCCCCACTGTAGGTGCTCTGATCAGCCCCAAAGTTGGGCGATCTAGGCACACCACAGGTGGGGGTACCATTACTGAGGGGTCAGTGAAACCACCAAGACCAGGCTGCAGAGCTATGGTGGCCTGCACCACTGACCCCAGTCTTGGTAGCCATCGATCCCACCTCAGAAGGAGTCTGACTCCGGCTTGTCGAGGAAACTACTGGGCTGCCCACCTCAACAGCCAACCCCAAAGGGTCGGACTGTACGTCTGACTCTGAGCTCGACTCCGCCTCCGAGGAGGTAGAGGCTGAGGCCCTGTGCCAAACCACAGAAGAGCACCCACTCCCATCCTTGCCAACAGGCCCAGAAACCAAAGCTGTGCCCGAGTCGGTGCCAGCGCCCCCCCCCCGGCAGCTCCGCAAACAGAATCCACAGGGGGCACAGCGCCAGCCTGAACAAGAGCTCCAGAGTGGAATCAGTCATGGCACCATCTGATCCCACGGTGTTGCGAGCAGCGCCGAGGACGAAGACGGCGCCGACGACGGCCCCAGCATTGCCCAGCTGCACAGCGGACTCAGCACAGAGGATGGCGCCGCCCGGCTCCACGGCACTACGAATGGCTCCGAGAGCAGAGGTGGCACTGATGACAGCACCGACAATCTGAAGGCCCACGGCACCGAGCCCCGAGGACACGCGCCGTGCTCAACCTCTGCGCCGAGGACGGCACTGAGACATGGAGAAAGACGGTGCCGTAGCAGCTCCCATGGCACCGCTAGCAGTATCGGTGCTGTAAACGGCCCCGAGAGAATCCATGGTGCCGCGCAACAAGTCGGCGCCAATGACGACTCCATCAGGGCCCACGGCGCTGAGGCCCACAACAGCGCCGACTCGGGCCTTGGCGAACCGCAGGTCCGACACCGGGGAGCTCTTCACCTCAAAGGGGCGAAGTGCCATGGTGGCGCCTCTCGCCCGCTCCCCGGGAGGAACGGAACGGGTCTCCTGCGCCGCGGAAGAAGCAATGGCTAGGCTACTAGTAGCCAAGGCTCCCTCCTCCTCGGTCTGTATAGAACCGGGAGGGGACCCGGAGGAAAGGCCGAGAGAGCGTGGCTTGGCCTGACAAGTGCGCACCCGACCCCCGAAACTCGGCGGAGGTCGCCCCACTTTCCATGCACGTTGCTTGATGACACCAGCCATGCTGGTCAGTGACAGAATAATTTCGGCCACATGGGCACCGTCGCATGGGGGGCGGACCCGTCTTAGTACATTTCTTGCCCTCTGACCGAGACATGACCTACGGAGAAAAAACCCCACCAAAAATAGACTTGACGTTGCGGAAATATAAAAATAAGGAAAGATCTTACCAGGTGACGTCGAGCGTTGGCAGAAACAGAACCGGCAGGAGAACCGATGGACTTCGACCAAGGTAACATTTTTCGAACAACAACTGCGGAGCAGCCCTAGACTCTTTACAGCTTCCACGAGGAGACCCTACGGCAGGAGACGAAGAACTGGAGGTAGGAGGAGCCGACGCAGCCTATGGCCAACCCATGAGGCCACGCGAGTGCATCGGCCCCGAGGGCGCCGGGCTGATGGTGCGCTCCTTACCACCTTTAAAAAAAGTTCTATCGGGTCCTGACTCATGCAGATACCAAACAGTGATTAATGGTGAAGATTGACACAGGTAAGATCTTTCGGATCGGGTTGAGTGGGGTTGGGAGCAAAAAGAGGTTCTTGGTGGCATATCTAGAGGTGTGTCTGTCAAGTCCAGAGTATGGCCGGACTCCATCAGTTGAAGGACCCAGGCTTCTGTTTTTTGCCAACCCTGTACATACAGGGAACATTTGCCCCCTATCTCCATGGGCTGGGGCCTGAGGCCCACAGGCTATGGGGGCATCTCAGGCTGTGATATGACCCTGTTGAGGGCCAGAGAGGTTGGATCGAGATGTCTTTGGAGCTTGTCCAGGTCCTAGTAGGGAGACTGTGGCTTTTCGTTTGTTTGGCTGCCTAGAGGTAAGCCTCTGTCTGCCAGCAGGCGTCTGAAAATTCCCTCTATAATAGGGTTTGTTTCTTGGTTGATTATGACAGAGTTATTGCACTGACTTCAAAGTGCGACCAGAGGTTTGAAGGTTAGTTAAAAATGTCCTGGGTCTAGGAACCGAAGAGGGAATGATCCTTAAAAGGTGCATTCAAAATGGAATGTTGGACATCCAGGGAAAAGCCAAAGACTCTCAGCCATGAATGTCTCCTGAGACAAACACCTGTAGAGGCAGCACAAGCTGAAGAATCAACAGCATTATAGGCCGCACGGAGAAGACACCGACTTGACAGCCGTGGCAGTCTTAATAGTATGGGTAAGCTCTTCTTTGGGAGCTGTGTCTGGAAGGGTTTGTACTGAGGCCTGAGCCGATTTCCATAATTCCTCCTGATATTTGAGATGACCCATATAGTGCAGAACCTTTAAAGTCATGGTAGATGAGGAAAACATTTGTTTCCCCATAGCATCCAGTTTACAGGATTCTTTATCTGGAGGCTGGGCACTGAGGTGCTTTGGTATTACTGATCTATCATGGGCAGCATTGATCATCACTGAATCAGCCAGTGGGGGGATGAAAAAAAGGGATGTTCCATTGGGTTTTGATATGTTCTGTTAGCCTTTCTAGGATTAGAAGGAACATTAAAAGATTGCTGCCATTCACCTAGAATAGCCTCTTCATATGCCTCTAATAGAGGAGGGATAACCAAAGATGGAGTTTCGGGTAATCCCAAGTAAGTAGCAAGTTCTTACGAGGCCTCTGGAAAACTAGAAGTTTTCTGGAGATGCTGCATATTATTGCCAAATGCCGGATCATCTGGAGGGGAACAAGGAATGTTTAGAACAGGTTCTTCTGTTATGGAGGAGATCGAGGAAGCAGGGGAAGGTGAAAGATTTCCTTGTTCCATGCCCTCTTCCTGCTCCTTCAGTTCCCGTTCCTGTAAGTATGAGTCTTCCATTTCTATATCCTGGGAAATAACCAAAGAAACTGGTGAATTACTGGCAGTTCTAGAGGTCGAGGAGCGTCCAAATGGAAGTGAAATAGGAGCTGAAGAGGCTCCTTGTGGCGTATTTTTCTTGATCAGATCCAAGATGGTAGTCACCAGTTGGCTGACATCCACCATGGCTAATTGTGGAGCATCAGTAGTCACAGGGTTCTTCTTTGTTGACCCTATTGGAATAATGGATGAGACTGGAGTGGGTTGCGGCACCAAACGACTTATCGATGCTATGGTTTGAGGAGACTCCCTGGTTATCAACTGGAAGGCCATCGACAAAAGAGGAACGGAACAGAAAGAAAAATGCCTGTCCCCTGGAGTGATCATCAACAATGACCAGCGGAACCTGATGGAGGGTTATATAAAGAACCCCTCAACAAGGGAGGCAATGGCGGGGTAGTTGAAGTTTTACACCCCCTTGAGAGTCCATTGATGAAGAGACCGTCGACAGGTATGGTGGAATAGATAGGCTGGGTACCATCGATGGTGCAAAAGACAACCGAGCCACCACCTCAGAAAGAGTGGCTAGGACTGCTCTAGTGGTCAATACACTCTGGGGCACCGAAGCAGTCACAGTGGATGTCGACGGAGAGGAGACCTGGGGAGAATGCATACTCTTGCTAGAGCGCTTTTTATGTTTCTCCTTTTTATCTCTTGCCTCTGTTGACGAATGGGCCCTGTCAGAATGGTGGAGCTGGAGGACGATGATGATGAGGATTCGTGTGGTGTTACCGCTCCAGGAGGGCAACTTTTTGCTCCATAAGATGCTCTCTTAGTTGTTGTAGTCATCGATGTTTCATGGCTTTTTGCTGCACTGCTGACACAGGACACAAGCACAGGTATTGTACTCCGGGCCCAAACACTTTACACACCGTTCGTGAAGGTCCTCAGTAGCTATCTTCTGGCCACAAGCACACTTTTGTATTAAAACATCCGAAAACGACATGAAGAGGGCGCAACAAAACTAGAAAATGACGCACCAAAAAAGGTTTTACTCGTGCATTCTTTTACTTCATCAACTGAAGCTAAACTCCCACTGGACGTGTGGCATGCAGGTCATGGTGGGTAAAGAACTGTGGAGTATCTGGGATTGCCCACTTTTATACCTCACTGGACATAACACATGGTGTCGTCGTGGGTCGTCCCTGGTAGACTGCTTGGAAAATCCTCCAACTGGAAACAGCACCAGCAACTGGAAGTTCCTATAAGTGTGACCTGCTGCAACAGATATCCCCGATGAAGATCTGGAGTAATATTGGATGACCTAAAGGTGGCCAGGCAGTATGACAAGACAGTCAGGAGCGCTAGTGGGGCCCTACAGTGCACAGGGAGGGATATCACCAGCAGAAAGTGGGAGGTGGTGTTTTCTCTGTACAGATCGCTAGTAAGACAACTCCCCTCCCCCCAAGAGAGTATTGTGCCCAGTTCTGGAGATCACATCTCCAAAAGGACATAGACAGAATGGAGATGGGTCCAGAGGAGGGCAACTAAAATGGTGCGAGATCTGCATCAAAAGCCCTACGAGGAGAGACTAAAGGACCTCAATATGTACACCCTGGAACAAAGGAGGGGTAGAGGGGATATGCTAACACACTAAAAGCCAGCAGAATAGGCCTAATGGTCTGTCATGTCTGCTCGGTAGCCAGCCACCTAGTGGTTGCTCGCTTTTCCACCCCCCCCCCCCAAAGCCACCAAGAGGGTCTTCACTGGATTTAAAATCCCCTTGTACATGTCCCACCCCTTCTTGAAGCCCTCCACTGTGCCTTCCTCCACCAATCTCTTTGGCAGCACATTCCACGGCTCTACCACCCTCTCAGTGAAATAATGCCTTCTACATTCCCACCTATAATTTCCCCCCTCAAGTTTCCACTCATGCCCCCTCGTTGCCCCCCTTTTTTAGCCTAAACAGCTCCTTGTTTCCGCTCTCAGTTATTCCCTTTACGTACTTGAAGACTCCCATCATGTCTCCCCTGTCCCTCCTCTCCTCCAGTGTGTACATCCCAAGCTCCTTCAATCTCTCCTCACAGGTCCTCCCTTCCATTCCCTGAATCATCCTGGTCGCTCTCCTTTGAACTCTCTCCAACAGTGCTATGTCCTTCTTCAGATGAGGTCTCCAGAACTGAACACAGTACTCAAGTTGCGGCCTGAACAAGGCATTGTATAGAGGGAGGATCGCCTCCCTCTTTCTGGACGTAATTCCCCCTGGCTATGCAGCCCAGTATCCTGTTTACTTTGGCTGCAGTTCTTCTACTATTTTCGGAGTTATTCATTTTGACGTCTACCACCACCCCTAAATGCCGCTCACCCATTGTGGCTTGCAGTGCGACCTCCCCCCCAAAGGTGTAAACATGACCCGGATTTCTGACCCCCCAAATGCAGTACCTTACATTTCCTGGCATTAAATTTCAATCCCCACCTCCTTGACCACCCCTCCAGGGTATCCAGATCCCCTTGGACTACCTCTCTTGCTTCTTCCCAGTCCACCAGTGCTCCCAGTTTGGAATCATCTGCAAAGAGACTTAGCCTACTCCTAACCCCCTTCCCTATGTCCGAGACATAGGCATTAAACAGGAGTGGCCTCAACACTGAACCTTGAGGGACCCCACTGATTACCTTCCTAGGGGAGGAGACTATCCCACTTACCATTACCCTCTGAATTCTCCCCCAAAGCCAATTTTCAACCCACTTCAGCTCCTGTCCTCCCACTCCCATCTGCCCCAGTTTTGCTATCAGCCCTTTATGGAGTACTGAATCAAACGCCTTGCTATAATCCAGGTACAGGACGTCCACTGGCCTAAGTCTGTCCAAAGCTCTCGTCACCCAGTCATGAAAATCTACGAGGTTGGACTGACACGATCTCCCCGGAACAAAGCCATACTGTTTAGCATCCTGGTGCCCTAACCCTTCCAGCTGCCTCCCCAAGTCTCTCCTTGATAAAGCCCTCCATTACTTTGCCCACTACAGGGCTGACAGGCCTATAATTCCCCATCTCCTCCTTAGACCCCCCCTTTATGAATAGGCACTATATACGCCACCCTCCAGTCCTGAGGCACCCATCCTGTCTGCAAAGAGATGTTAAAGAGTGCAGCCAATGGAGCTGCCAGTTCATCCGCCAGTTCCTTCATAACCCTCGGATGTAGCCCGTCCAGCCCCGGCACCTTATCAGTATTCAGATTCCGAAGGGCCTTCATCCCCCTTTTCACTGTGATCTCCCCCAAGTCCTCCCTCTCATTCAACCTCCCACCCCTTCTGGATCAGTGCCTGCCTGCACCCTAGCCTCTCTCCATCCTCTGGCCTCAGACTGACCTCTCTCCACTATTGCTGGCCCCTTCCTCCCATCAATCTGTAGTGATCCCCTTTCCCCATCTGCAAAGATTGAGGCAAAGTACTCATTTAGCACTTCTGCCTGATCCCCGCTCCTGAGCCCATCCCCCACAATTTTAATCCTGTTGATCTGTGTCTTCTCTCTTCTGTAGCTATAGAATTCCCGATATCCCTAACCAGACTTTGCTCCATCCCTGCCTTGACACCCCTCTGGTGACCCTCCTGGCCAAAAGCTCATACCCTCCTCGCTCCTTATCCCCCTTGATTGTTTAAAACGTGCATAGGCAGCCTTTTTATCCCTCACCACCTCCTGCACCTCCCTGGTCCACCAACATGGCTTGCTGGTTCTGCCATGCTTTCGCCTAAATTTTGTACAGGACCCAGTAGCCTCCTGCAACCCTTTTTTAATGGTCTCCCATAAACTTCCAGCATCCATGTCCGGTCTAATCTTTTCCAACCTCTCTCTTACAATCCTACCCGTGCCCACAAAGTCCGCTCCCCTGAAATCTACCACTACTGTATTAGTGCGGTTTTCCTCCCCCCCCGCCCCAGATACAGCAGAAACCAGACCATGGCATGGTCCCCACCCGCTAGTGGACTGCACACCTCCAGGCCCCTTATCTAGTCACTGTCCGCTAGAACAATGTCCAATATACACCCCTCTCTTGTAGGTTCCCCCACCTGTTGCACCAGGAAGGCATCCTGAAAGACATCCATCAGTCACTGTTCCCTAGTTACAGAGGATGTCATGGTGTCCCAATCCACTCTCAGCATATTAAGGTCACCCATGACCACCACCCTACCCTTACCAAGGTCACAATGACCCTTGATATCCTCAACCTGTTTATCCTCCAGTGTCTCCTCCATTGTGGGTGGCCTGTATACCACCCTATTATCAATTTTTTTCCTCCCCCCATTTGCAGGGTTACCCATATCGCCTCCACACCCCCTCCAGCCTCCCCCACTCCACTAACTACTATGTCATTTCTGACTATCAGTGCAACCCCTCCCCCTCTTCCCACTCCCCTATCTTTTCTGAAAATCTTGTAACCCTCCAAATTTAGATCCCAATAATCTCTCTGGGTGGCCCATGTCTCTGTAATTGCCACCATATCCGCTGTTCCCGCAGCCAGCATAGCCTGAAGCTGAGGCATTTTATTGCTCATGCTCCTGGCGTTGATCAGGACTGTCCTCCACCCCAATCGCTCCTGCCCTCTCCAGTCCCCCCAGCTCTGCACAGTCCCTTTTTTGCCTAATTCTCCTTGGATTTTCAACGCAACCCCCCGCACTCTTCCCATGCCCTAAATCTGTACCTCAAAGAGTGCCCCCGAGTCCTTTATTTGACCCACCCCTTTATAAGTTTGAACCCCACCCTCTCACTTAAAAATCCAGCAAGTTTTAGTTTCAAGATCTCTCTCCCCTCCAGGCCGAGATGTAACCTACCCCTGGCATATAGCCCCTTATCCTCCCAAGTATCCCCCCATTCACCTACCAGCCCATACCCCTCTGCCCTTCACCAGTCCCTGAGCCACTGGTTCACCCCTCTAAGTTTTAGCCTGGTCTTGCCCTTGGTACTGGTAGAATCTCAGAGGAATAAATGTTGCTTCTTATGGAGTGACAAACCCTTGCCAGCTCCCGGAATCTAGCCTGTATTTCTAGCTCGCTATTCCCTTCCAAGTCATTTGTCCCCAAATATATTAGGAATTCTGGGGATCCCCCGCAATCCAGTGCTAACCAGTATAGGTGGAATTTGGCCTAGTGTACAGATAGACCTGATATACATTTAGCCTTGACAGGGCTGTTTTTATTCTCCCCCTCCCAATGGATACCCCTGGTCATGGAATCCCCCAGCAATATCACCTTCACCCCACCCTCCCCTTTATTAGCCTGCTTTAATCCTTCCAGACTCCTCCTCCTCCTATCATTGCACCCTTGCTTGCTCCTACCTCTCCCATCAGCCTGAGGGTCTTTATTAGCCCGTTTAGTACCTTCCAGGCTCCTCCTTCTGTCGACGACCCCCTGCTTGCTCCTCCCCCACAGAGACCTTTAAATAGGTCACTGGAGAAAAAAAAATTACAATAGTAATCATATTTCTTCAATGGGATCACTCATTATGATTAAACTAATGCAGTCAGCCTCCAGTGTTCGACTGCCTGGAGAGACAGAATGCTATGCAAATGATAGAACTCTCATTGGCTCATGCCAATTTACAATTGCTACCGTAACAACTGCTGCACTCAGAGTGCTTCAGATTCTTTCGGAGCCTAACTGTATATAAGACCCCCTAGTTAATGTTATCATAATAAATATAAACTACCCCCCCCCGATCAAAAGTTCCTCAGAGAGGCCCCTAAAAACGAGACCACAAGGAAAACAACTGGCTTTAAAAAAGTGAGTCTCTAACCTGGCCTCTATGTAATATCCAAGAAGGGATGCAGAACAAAAATGCTTTCCACTTTTTTTTTTTTTTTTTAAAGGTTCTACTAGGGGAGGCAAGGTGGGTGCTTTAATCATAATGAGTGATCCCTTTGAAGAAACAAGATTACTATGGTGAGTAATTTTTTTCTTCTAACCCCAGGAATCACTCATTATGATTAAACTAATGCGGACTACCAAGCAGTACCTTTGGAGGTTGGGCAGAGAACCTATTTGGGAAAACAGGTTCTACAGTACTGCTGTGCCAAACCTGGCATCACTTCTGGGTTGTAGATCCAGGCTGTAATGCTTTGTGAAGGTGTGCACTGTTTTCCATGTAGCTGCTTTGCAGATTTCCAGTAGTGGAATATCTCTTGAAGCTGCCACTGATGCAGCTGTACCCCTTGTGGAATGTGCCCTCAGGCCTAAGAGTACCAGTTTATTCACTTTAGCATAACAAAACTGTATACATGCCACTATCCAGCGAGCAACTGTACATTTTGTGGCAGTTCTACCCTTACCTACTTCACCATAAATGAGGAAGAGCTGTGTCTGTCCTGGTCTGTATGCCTTTGGTTCTGTCAATGTAATGGCTAAGTGCCCTCTTGACATCGAGGCAGTGAAGCTTCCTTTCAGAGGAACTGGAGTTCTCTGTAAAGAAAACAGGCAGCATCATGGACTGATTCAAATGGAAATCAGATACTACTTTGGGGAGGAATTTCCTATTAGTCCTGAGGACCACCTTATCCTTGTGGAATGAAATGTAGTCTACATCTGTACACAGGACTTGCAACTCATTGATCCTCCTGGTTGAGGTAATGGCTACTAGGAATACAGTTTTCCATGCAACATACTTCATGTCTGCAGTTGTCATGGGTTCGAATGGTGGTTCCATCAGCGTGGCAATGCAGATGTTTAGGTTCCAGACTGGAACGGGTTCCCTCAGAGGAGGATTTAGGTTCCAGGCTGGAAAGGGTTCCCTCAGAGGAGGGTGAAGGAGGTTGAGTCCCTTGAAGTATTTTCTAAAAACTGGATGAGAAGCCATGGACCTCTCCTTACCAGCTGACAGGTAAGCTGAAACTGAAGGCAGGTGAACCTTAAGGGTCGAGGGCCTCACTCCTGGTGAGTGGAGATGTGTCAGTAATCCAGTAGAACAGCAAAGTCAGCCCTGTAGGGGTCAGAACCCTTACCTGAGCACGAAATGGAGAACCTCTTCCACTTAGAGGAATAGGTTTCTCATTTTATTGACGTCACTGGCCATGTGATCTGGCACGTGATGCCCCCTTACACCTTTTCTTAAGTCCCCACTTCTCCATCAGCAGGTTATCAGTTATCGCCACCAGGAGGCAGCACACCCTAGTAGTACTTATGTACGTCCTCCCTGCAGAGATCTGATCCCAGTACCTTCTGCTCTGAAGTTGGCAGCCCTACCGCTGTACTAATTGACCAGATCACCTCTTGCCCTTGCATTAAGCATCTTAGCCCCACAATTTAAAGACACAGGTCCTGAAATTCTAAAATCCTAACCTAGATCCACAAAATGTTTACTTCACAAACCACAAGTATATTGATACATCACCACCAGGGGGCTGCACACCCCTGTAGCGCCTATGTGTTTCCTCCCTGCCTGAGATTTGATCCCAGTACCTTCTACTCTGAAGTCGGCAGCCCTTCCACTGTACTAAGTGATCTGACCATCTCTCTCTCCCTTGCATTAAGCATCTTAACCTCTCCCTCTGGCCTTCCAACATTATGCCTCACTTTTGGAGCCTACTATTGTTTATCTATGGCCTACCTCCCCCCCTCCATCCTCTCCCCACAAAATTCACTCCTATCATTTCCCCTCCTCCCCCATGTACCTTGTGGTACCTCCAGCCTCACTGAGCAGGAGTGGCTCACACTTCAGTAGTTCCATCCACCCCCCACTTTTCACCCTCCTCCTTCCTAATGCATTTCACCCTTTCCATTCCCACCCTGTTCTGCCACAATGCCATCCCCCCTCAGAAGTCCCACACCCCCAAAATGCAAACTTGCTAAGGCAGTCCTTCTGCGGCACGCCCTCCTCCTCCTATCAGGAAACATTCACCCTAATCCTGAGCCGACTCTCCCACACTCCCCAGCTGGCAACAGGATGCATGGGGTCCGGCTCGCTGCAATTAACATACGTAGCCTGCAAAAAAAGATCACCTTATTCCAAGGGTGGCTAGCCCAGCATTCCCTAGACGTACTGGCCCTATCCGAGACATGGCTCTCCCATGACACCCCGGACTCAGCCATGACCCTACCCGGCTACTCCCTTTTCTGTGCCGACAGACTGTGTAGACGAGGCAGTGGCTGCACCCTCTACATTAGGAACACCCTCCAATCGATGCCAGTTCACCTCCCCCTACCGAACAAGGCACCCAAACACACTCACCCAAGATACTCCTTGGCAACCCTAGCAAAACACTAAGTCGTGGTTGTCTACATCCCGCCGCATAATCAAGAGACTTGCCCTCCCTTCAGTCATGTCCTGTATCTTTCAACTCCCCTCCAACAGAGAAGTCATCGCCATGGGGTACTTTAATATCAATTGGCTGTCCCAGTCCTCTGGTCCATACAAGGACTTGGCTGCTGCCCTCAACCTTACTTAGGTTATACTATCTCCTACCAGGCCAAATGACAAATCAGGCACCTTCTCGCTGCTGGACCTTATTCTCACCAATCGTCCCAACAACATCACTAATCCATCCAGTCACCAACCACACAAAACTTGGTCCTTTCAAAATGGCCCTTAAGAACCACCTCCTGGCCACCCGTAAGTGCACCTGCCTGCAATAGGCCCTCCATGTGCATTTTCTTTGGCGGCCACACCCGGGCGGCTGTCCTGCCCATCTTCATCTGCAGCCTAGCTCACCAGGCTGACTGAACTGACAAAGTCTGTCTTAAGACTGCTTATCCCCTTTGTACCCAGCATAACTACTGTACTGTTCTCCCATATTATTCTGTTAGGTACCTCGCTGTATATGACTTAACTGTTTACTATATTTGAATATACTCTTAGCTACCTGTCAGTATAGGACTCAATAGTATGCCTGTAATTGCAAATCTGTGCTGACTGTATCAAAACGCCTTCATATCTGTATGATTGTTAGACTGTCTATGTATGTCACTGTTGAACTGATGTGGAGCCTTTGAAAATTAGTCTGACTCAAAGGTTTGTAATTCCGATATACCAAATAAATAAATAAAAAGTCTCAGTACTCCCTGATGCCCTTAGCAACCACTGCCCAGTAACCTGCTTAAGGTCCAATAAAACTCCCACTGCTCCCCTCACTGTCTCCTACCAAAGATGTCTAAAAAACGGTATGCTTCAACACTTTAAAACCTACCTAACTCTGACTGGTCCCCCATGTATAGCGCCCAATCAGTTGATACCGCCCTCTCCCACTTTATAAATACATTCAATGCCTCTTGTGACATCTTTGCCCCTTTCTCGAAACAAATCACTAAAAACCATAACACCCTCTGGATAACTCAACAGTTGCTTGATCAAATGCAACACTGTGATAATCTCTGGCATAAGGCCTTAGACTCTCAACTCTCACTGGATAGACAATAATATCATGAGGCCAGAAACAAATGTACCTGGGCCATTTGCCATGCCAAGGCAACCCATTATCAACAGGCACTCTCCTCCACCTTGGGCTCATGAAGACATTTCTGGAAAAACAAAGGAACTAAATAGGAAATCTACCACCCCCCCGCCCAGCTCTCGCTTAATGGTAGCCTAACACAGGACCCCCAGTCCATTGCAGACACCCTAAACACCACATTCTCGGATCTCAGTGGTGTCCTACCACCCAACTTCTTCGCCCCACTAGATCCCATCCATGGGTGCAGCCCACCTTCCAACATATGAAAATTACGTACCTACTATAATTCTTGATCTTCTCTTGTATCTTCACCATTCATTACTGTTGGGTGACAGCCGGAGGCGCGCACCCGCCACTTGAGTTTTTTTTTTTTAGAGGAGCTTGACGGGCGCCCCTGGGAGGACGCCCATGAGAGCACGAGGGGTGGCTAGGGCCGAGAGACCACTCCTCCATCCCAGTTCTGTTGGCCGGAGAGGCGAAAAAAAGGGTTAGAGGAAAGTGAGGCAAGAGAGCCGAGGGATAGAAAAAGGAAAGGACATAAACTGAAAAAGGAACAAGCCGATAGAGGATAAAAGGGAAAAGAAGAACTGCCTTCCATAAGGGACATAAGGGCCTCACTTCTGGGGCGGCTCTAAGGGAGGAACAGATATGGAGGAGAAAGAAAAAGGGTAAAAAGAGAGAAGAATAGGAAGGGAGGCTAGGAGGGGGGAAGACTGCCGTTGGCAATTAGTTAAGGGTTATAAGGTCGGAACCACAAACAAAGGAGCAAGGATCCCATTTTGGAATTGAAAGAGAAGGTCAACTGAACTTCTCGCTCAGAATGGACACCAAAGACAGGTTCCCTAACCTCCCGCCTACCCAGTCCCCCCCCCAGCCGGGAGCTCTTTAATCATTAAGAAGGAAAAACTCTGTTCCAAACGAGAGCTGCCAGCTAGGAGGGAGGAAGCCCACCAGCATTTTGTTAAGTGATAACACAGTATCATGTGAAAGTGGAGGGGGGGTGCCCACAGGGGGCACCCCTATGCCAAAGAGAGAGCGGGAACTCAATCGGACTCCCTAGAGGCAAGGCAGGGAACACTCTTTAAGGAAATTGGGAGTACCGGATAGCACTACACCTGTAGAGGCTGACATAATAGGATTAAGACTTGCCAGAAGTGGTCTGGAAAAGAGGAGTCGAACCCCATAAGGGATCGTCTCTTTAAACTGTGAATTGAGAAGAAATGGCTGGGGAGAACCAAGAGATGCCCATTAAGGGCAGTCAGAAAGAGTTCCTCCAGGACAGATAAATGAAGCTTGTTCCTCCTATTCTCAGAGGGAAAGATCCGTTCAGAGGATCGGAAAGAGAGCATATAAAAATTTTTTTTTTTTTTTTGGCTTAACGGCCTAGGGAGAAAAGGAGGACGAGCAGGGAAGGGGAGACGCCGAAGAAGGAGGCCCTTGAGGGGATGGTGGGAGGGATTCAATAATGAATGGTGAAGATACAAGAGAAGATCAAGAATTAATGTAGGTAATGTAATTTTCATATCTTCCTTGTCAATCTTAACCATTCATTACTGTTGAAGAGTATTAGCCCCTCCCCTAGAAAAAGGGGGAGGGAGAGAGAAAACCCCTGAGGGAACAGACCCCTCAGCCTCCTACTGGTGACAAGTAGAGAGGGGGAGACCCTGACCAATAGACAAGAGTCTAAGGTGGGTGAGGAGGAGAAGACGCCCCCAAGGGGCTGTGGGAAGGGGGTTGCCCCTGAAGACGTCTCCTCGCCCTAAGGGAAAACAGGCGGGTCCCCCGGAAGGCAGAGCCAGTCACCCTTTGCCGGGCCATGGGCGACAGTCGGGAGAGACGAGGCCATGCCGTCCGTCTGATGCAGATTGCTGTCCCTACTAGCCTGGATAACACCTCGTTGGCATCATAGGATGCCCTCGCTTGGTGCCTTGCAATCTCCAGACCCTGTGCAGAGAGGGCAATGGCTTGTCTAGACTGCTCCGAGTCAGGTAGCAAAGCTAAGACCTGAGCCAGTATTGACCACAGATGCCTGCTGTAAGCAGCGTGGTGAGCCTGATGGGAGGAAATGCACAGTAATGCATGACCAGAAGAGAAAACTCTTCGTCCCCACCGGTCAAACTCAGCAGAATTCAAGTCCGGCGGCCTGTCGTGCACTGGGCGGCGAAGCCCAGAAGGAGTATCTAGGGACGTCAAACCCAAAGGTGGGTGAGGTAGAGAACCTAGAGACTCGTGGGGGGCACAATACCGTCTCCTGGGGCTGGAGAAGGAGTGGCTGGAGACTGCCAGGTGCGGACAGACGCTTCCTGGAAGGGAATCGGCCAGGAAGGCACCACCAAATGGTGGGCACTGAATTCACTGAGGAAAGCATACATCCGCCGCTCGGTATTGCCCCTACAAACGTAGGAAATACGAAGCTCCGAGACCATCCTCGAAAGGAAACGCTGATAGTCAGTGAAGTCAGCATCAGAGGAAAGGTGGACAGGAAGTTCCTCTTCCTCAGTTGAGGAAGACGAAGAGGAAGTGGAGCTCGAATGCCCAGAAGACTCCTGCAGCAGGGGGGACAGGCGAAAAACCTGTTCATCCATGGCCCTAACATAGGATAGGAAGGCCGCCGCAGTAGCTCTGAACGTCTCCCATGTTAATGGCCCAGTGGGCCCCACATGGCCTGGGACAGAGGGGGGTGGTTGCAGAGGGATTGGCGAAGGGTACCTAAAAGCACGTGCCTGACCTCTGCCAGAGCTCTGAGATCCAGGTAGCGATGCCGCCAAAACTGGGGACCCTGTGATCATGCCGGATTGCGTAGAAGAAAGGAAAGGAGGCAACTCCGGAAAGAGCCCTGAAAGGGAATCTCCCCTGTGGCGTGCCTGGGATTGCATAAGTCCAGAAGGGCAACCCTCAGAACCGCCACTAGAAGGCACTTTAGAGACCTTCAGAGAGAGGAGGATCAGCGCCACGACTCCTCCCAGACGGCGGGGGCTTGTCGCTGCTCCTCACCCCTCACCCTCAACCCTTCAGACCAAGCAGCCCTTCCTCGAACCAGCAGTGGAGGGCCTGCTGCGCAAGGCCCCAAAGGGCGCCTACTGAAGCAGGGTCGTCCTCCCTCTGCTGAAGGACCCGAGCAGCACCGGAAACGGTGGCTGCCTGGGACCTACCAGAAGGGGGAATCCCTTCTCGAACTCCCAAAGGGTCCACCACAGATGACTCCAAGCCACCCCTAGCCGTGGAGCCATCCAGGCTGACCAGCTCCGGGGAGTCCGGGAGAGGGATACTGGACCGTCCAGCCCTGCGGCCTACAGGAGGTTCAGAGCCAGAGGACTCTAGCTGCTGGTCTGTCTCCTCACCTGAGTCGTGCCCCTCCAAGGAGGGATCAACAAGGAAAGACTGCAAACCAACCGCAGCAGGAACCTGTCCCGAGGTGGCACCAGGCCTGGTACCGCCGTAGGCCGCAACAAGCAACATGTCCACCGAGTTATCCGTCCCCTTGGCAGTGCCTGGTTCCCGGGCTGCACCGCGAACGGTGCCGCCCAATTACCCGCCACGGTGCCAAGATCTGTCGTGGCACCGCGAACAGCGCCAAGGCCCAGCACGGCACCGCCGACAGCGTCACCCAAGTCCCCAGCACTGCGTATGGCGCCGAGGCCCAGGGCGGCACCGCCTGAACCCATGGCACCGCGACCCAGAGCGACACTGCCAACGGTGCCACCAGAGTCCCCAGTGCCGTGAACGCCAAGGCCCAGAACGGCACCGCCTACGGCCCCAACCGAGTCGCCGGCACCATGAGTAGCAGAAGACTCCACGGCGAGGAAAGACGGTAACGAGGGCCCACCAGTGCTGGGCCCCGCAGCCAGGGGCCGCGACACCGGGGGAGCCTGCACCTCCGAGGAGGTAACTGCCGGGACGGCGCCAACAGCGCGACCCCAGGTGGGATCACGCCATTCCTCCGGCACCGAAGAAACCACCTCCTCCTCGGCAAGGCTGAAAGTGGAGGAGGTTTCCTCCTCGCGGGGCCGTATAGACCCAGGAGGGGACCCAGAGGAAAGGTCGAGAGATCTGGCCTGGGAAGCCCCAGGGCGACGTCATCCTCCGAAAGTCGGCGGAGCTCGCCCGACTCGCAATGCGCGGAGTTCTAAAACACAGCAGTCCATGGAGAAGCAAGCATCGCAATGGTCCATATCATGGTAGGGTCCCAGGCACCGGAGACAAACATCATGACGGTCCGTGACGGAAAACTGCCGGACACAAGGGCACCAACGCATAGGGGCACGGCCCGCCTTAGACTTACTCTTTGCCCCCGAACCAGACATGATGCTAAATAATCAAGCAAAAACACAGGAAAGGCTCAGCGTCGTCGAAAAAAAATATAATAATGGAAAGATCTTATCAGTCGACGACGTCGAGAAAATACCAGGATGAAGGAGCATCGAAATAAATTTCAAAGCAGCCTATGACGCAGTAAACTATCGAAACTTGCGCAGCAGGTGCAGCCACTACGGCGGGAGAAACAGAACTGGGATGGAGGAGGAGTCTGCGGCGCCTAACGGCCGCCCCTCACGCCCTACGCACAGAAATACTCCAGGGGCGTGGCATAGACGCCTACCCGCTAAAAAACAAAAAAAACTCCCGTATGGGGCGCGCCTCCGGCTGTCACCCAACAGTAATGAATGGTAAAGACTGACAAGGGAAGATCCACCTTTTTCACCTCCAAATCATCTCAATACAGGAGGCTAGGAAATACCTCTCCAAAGCCCTTGCCAAATCCCACATCAGTGGTGACTTCATTGACCTGAAGCTCCTCCATCTAAGCCCTCGAGGAGGTCCTACAACCCCTCACCAAACTACTGAACCTGTCTCTCAGCCTAGGCCAATTACCTGCCCTTTGGAAACAAGCTATCACCACCCCTATTTTCATAAGTGGCGACCGCCTGTCCCCCAATAACTATCGTCCCATCTCCTTCCCCTCTCCAAGGCCCTCGAAAAAATAGTGGCTGATCAGCTGACGAACCATCTGTCTAAATATAACCTACTGTGCCCCGAACAGCATGGTTTCCACCAGGGCCACAGCACCACTACTGCCCTCCTACAGTACTCCTCCTACATCCATGATGCCCTCAAACATGGTCATCTTGTGAGGTCGGTGTACAGCCACCTCACAAAGGCATTCGATACCGTTAATCATGCTATGCTTCTAGCCTCCCTGGGGCTCTCAGTCGAAACAATAACTTGGTTCAAAGGTTACCTCTCTGACAGAGTGGAGTTGATTTTCACCTGCAGGATTCTATCAACCAGCCTCCAGGTCCATTCAGGGGTACCCTAAGGTTCCATCTTGGGACCCCTCGTCTGCAGCCTCTTCCTAAACTCCCTTCCCAGCTCGCGCCCTGGAAAAATTCTGCTCTATGTGGACGACACGTTAATCTTCTGGAGCCACCCCATCCCTGATTCTCTCCAGTGTGCCCTGCAGGTTTTTTTTTTTTTTTGTTTTGTTTTTTTTACTGAAGTTGAGACTTGGTTCAGTTCCCACCGCTTAGTTCTAAACTATAAGAAAACAAAATCAATTATCTTTGCCCACCAGAGTCCTCATCGTGACTTCTCGCTGACCATCATCAAATCACTAGGATCCCCACTTGAGCTGGCTGCTTCGTTCAAATATCTAGGTGTCACACTTGACATGTTCCCTCGCCTACCATGCACATATCCAACAACTGTCCTCTGGTATCAACTCCAGACTTGGGCTTCTGTACAGTCACAAACACTGTCTTCCCCCGATGGCTATCCGTCTGTCCGTTACCTCCTCTGTCCTCTCCCTGGTAGATTACGGCATAGTCATCTACAGCACTGCTGACCCCACTGCATTGCAATGCATCAAACAGCCCTTAAAGCATGCAGACTGGTCACAGGTTGTGACAGATGGACACACTCCTCTGACCTCTACAAGTCTGCCGAATGGCTGCCATTTGATGCCCATCTTAGGTACCATACTTGCCTCCTGGCCAAGAAAATCCACCTTGGTCAAACCCTGCCTGGTCTGCACAGCCTCATCCAACCTGACACATTGGTCATTATCTCCAGCAGTTCTACTGGGACATCCCTACCAGTCCCCCACTGCCGAACTTCCCATGGTCAAAGAGCCTTTCTATACAGAGCACCCCTGCTGGCTCAATGGCCTCCCCCAAGGATTGGTCCTTCAAGACCAGTCTCAAAGCTCATCTGCTAGAATCTTCAGCTTGTGACTGTCCCTAACCCTCTCTTCCTTCTGCTCTCCCCTCCTGGTGGGGCTCTGTAGTATAAGTCTACCTATAAATGTTATGCTATATTTGGAAAACAGAATGTGTATTCATGTATAACCTAAATATTATGGATAACGCTAGGTCTTTCTCTCCCAAAGACTATTGTTCTGTATCCCTAGTCTGTGTGTTTTTTTGTGTATTGTCTTTCTTCCGTGATGACTATTTATAATATTTTATAATTTTTGTATGCATAATTTCCATTCCTTGTTTTCTCCCGTTTCCCTCACCTGAACGCTGTACTGCTTATTACTATACGTAAGTCCTTATTGTTGTTTGATGTGGAGCCTTTGTAAAAGAGTCTGACTCAGAGGGTTGTAATTCTGAATGTTATTAAATAAATAAAATAAATGAAACTGGATGTCTCATCTGTAATCTGGAGCCTGGCACCACTATGGTGGCAGCTGCCATGTGTCCCAGTAACCTGAGAAATTCCCTGGCTGGTTTGGGCTTGTCCAGCATGAAGGAACTTGTGACCTGTATGATGCTGTCCACTCAGTCCTTGGGCAGAAAGCCTCAGCCCAGGGTGGTGTCCAACTGTGCTCTGATGAAGTCCAGCACCTGAACTGGCTCTTGCTGTGATTTCTACTAGTTTATAAGGAAACCTAGGGATTCCAGAGTGAATTTTGAGTGCCAGTAACTGCTTTGCATGCTGCAGGGACTGGCCTATGACTAGCTAGTCATACAGGTAAGGGAAGACTGTCCACACCTTGTTTTCTCAGGTATTCGACTACCACTGCTAGGCATTTTGTAAATGCCCTTGGTGCAGAAGTCAGACCGAATGGGAGTGCTGCGAATTAGGAGTGACCTGCGGCTAGTCTGAACCTCAGGTACTTTCTGTTAAGACAGGAATGTGAAAATATGCATCCCTTAAATCCAGGGATGCTAACCAATCTCCTTTTTGCAGTGGGAAGATTATTGATAGTCACCATTTTGAATTTTGGCTTTTGAATGCGCTTGTTTAGAAGCCTTAGATCCAGGATAGGTTGCCAATCCACATTTTTCTTTTTGGTAAGGAAGTATCTGGAATAAAATCCTTTGCCTCTTTGGTTTAGAGGCACGACTTCCACTGCTTTGATTGAAAGTAGGTGCTTCACCTCTGCCTCCAGTAGGATTCTGTCTGCAGAGGTGGCTACAGCCAAGGTTCTTGCCCTCAGCTTGGGAAGTGATTTGAAGCTGAGTGACAGCCCCCTGGCTCACTACCTCCAGGACCCATTTGTCTGTGGTGAAAGTATGCCAAACCTGGAGGTAGTGAGCCAACCTGCCACCCACTGGTGATGGTGGTGATGATGTTGGGGAGGCAACCTGTACCATCCCGTCAGGGATTCTATGTGGGCTGAGCCTGGGATTGTGGTAAGGGGGAAGCCTGTCTCACAGACCTTCTACTTCTACCTCTGTAACAGGCTGTCAGCTGCTGGAAGACCTGCAAAGTCTGTGCTTGGAAAAAGGGTCTGGGGTAGGATCCTCCACCCCTGCCTCCCCTATTCTGGGCCCTATGAAAGGTGGAAGGCCTTTCTTTAGAATTACTTCTACAGGTGGCCTTGTATTCCTCCACCATTTTCATGCGGGCCTCTGTTTTATCACCAAATAAGGAATTTTTCTCACAGGGAAAATCCATAGCCTTAACTAGAGTGTCCAGGGTTAAGTTGGTAGCTCTTAGCCAGGCAAGTCTCCTAAGGGAAACAGACGGGGCCAGTCTGGCTGCGGTGTCGTTGGCATCCACTGCCATGTTGAATGGATACTTGGTTCCATCAAGTCCAGCCCCTGCATTTTCTTGCAAGTCAATTGCCACTTCAACTGGAACTTTATCACACAGAGCAAGTACAGAATTCCACAGTGCCTTCTGATTCTGGACGGCCATATAACTTGCCTGCCTAACAATGAGCGAGGCAGCCATATACCCCTTCTTACCCATGGTATCCATCTTCCTTGAGTCCTTGTCAGGAGAATGGGTTGCCAAAAGGATTCTGGCCTTGTTACAGGCAGCTGCCTGGACCACCCCTTCAGGATCTGGGCAAGTGAACAGAAAATCAGCAGTGATTCTGTCCAGCTGATATTTCTTATGCACTTCAGGTACTGAAGTTGGAGTCTTTAAAATTTGCACTGCACACTTTTTTAAAGACTTGTGCATAGGCAACAGAAGGTGTTTTGTGGGAGCTAGTCCCATCATGTCCAGGAATTCTGCTTCCTCCACATCTTCCTCTGTCTCCTGGAGGGGGAGATTGAGAGTATCCACCATATTCTTAAAGGCATAATGAGAAGTGTAGTCCTCTGGTCCTTTGTGGGGGGGGGGCAAATTCCTGCTCTGGGGAGACCTCTGGTTCTATAAACCCCTCTGGATTATCACACAGAGGTTGAGGTTCCTGTGGTGCTGTAGCTTGCGCAGGAACCAATGTAGCTGGTGTCAGAACTGGTACCACGGCCTGTAAGATCTGTAAAGCCTTTGCAATGTCCTCAGCTGAAGGCATATTTTGTTTGTCTGCTGGGAGCTCCTTAGCCTTCTTAGCTAGAGGCGCAGCAACATGATTTTCTTTGTATTTTTTATTAAGTGGGACAGCTTCAGCCACTGTCTCCACAGCCTTTTTAGATATACCTTGCTCATTCTTATCTGACCCCTTGTTAGCATCCTTGGGCTTACTTTTGTCCTTATTAGGGACAGAGGAAGAGTTTTTATTTTCTTCAGTACTGGCAGAGGCAGAAGCCATTTCTTCTACTTTTTTTTCTCTCTTTTTCAAAGTCTTGGGACAGAAAGGTTTACAAATTTCACAATTTAAATAAATGACTAGTTCCCAGACAAAATACATACAGAGAATGCTTCTCTGCTTTAGCTATAACCTGACCACAAGACTCAATATTTAAACCCTGTGGGCCCTGTGCGTTTTTTAGGTTTGTCAACAGGGACCTCTGACATTGAGCAGGGTACAGGATTTAAGCGTTAGCGAAAAAATACAGGTTACTCACCTGTAACAGGAGTTCTAGGAATGGTATATGTTGTTCATCCACACTTCATGGCAGGTTCCTTGCCACTTTAAATCTTGCCGGAAGGTCTTCAAGCTGGCTCCTTCCATCCACCCAGGTGGTAAAACTCTCGGCTCCGCCCCATGAAGCCAGATCTAGCCCGCTGGAAGACAGGTTGTGCGTCGAAGCCGGAGAGGTCGGGTGGGTTGTGTGGATAAACATATACCATTCCTAGAACTCCTGTTACAAGTGAGGAACCTGTATTTCTAGGGACATGGATATGTTGTTCAATCCACACTTCGTGGCAGACTCCTAGCAGTTCTCCGGGAGGTGGGAGGCAAGGTGCACACCCCGTATTTAGGAAACAAGGACTGGGGAACCGAGGTCCCAAAACCAGCATCCCGGTGTGACTCAAGGTGATGTGGTAATGGGTAACGAAGGCGTGTGCTGACTTCCAGGTAGCAGCCCTGCAGATATCCTGGATAGGGGCATCCCTGGAAGCAGCCACCGATGCAGTGGCATGGCGGGTAGAATGAGCTCTTATCCCTTTGTGAGGCTCCGTGCCTGCCAACCTGTAGCAGAGATCTATGCAGGAGGTGACCCACCTGCCTATCGTCCACTTGACTGCAGGTCTGCCAGGAGCGGCTTCAGCGTAGGTGACAAACAGCTGGCGAACCTCTCCCCGAACTTCAGCCGTTCGCTCCTTATAATAAGAGAGCGCTCTTCTAGGGTCCAAAGTATGGAGCCTATATTCGGCCTCCGAGGTGTGACTGGGGTAGAACACCGGCAGAGTCAACTCCTGGTTAAGGTGAAACTCTGACACCACTTTCGGAAGGAACTTTGGGTGGGAGCGCAGGACAACCTTGTCCCTGTGGAAGACTAGATAAGGAGACTCGATGGAAAGCACCTGGAGTTCTCCCATCCTTTTGGCTGATGTGATAGCCACCAAGAAGGCGGTCTTCCACGACAGGTGAGAGATGTCACACCTGTGCATTGGGTCGAATGGCTTGCCCATGAGTTTAGCCAATACCAGCAGTAGATCCCACGGAGGTGGAGGTTCTTGCACCGGAGGGGATATGTGATCAAGGCCTTTGAAAAAGCGCCCGTCCACCTTCTCCTGCGCCACCGACTGCTTTCCGGCCAGCGCCAGGTAAGCAGAGATAGCTGCCAGGCGCACCTTTAGGGTTGTCGACCGAAGCCCTAGCTGAGAAAGGGACCACAGGTAGTCCAGAATGCTGGCCAAGGAGCAGGAGGAAGGGTCCAACCCCCTTACCTGACACCAAATGGAGAATCTCTTTCATTTGAAGGTGTAACATTTCCTGGTCGACTCCTTACGGGATGCCTCAACAACATTGAGAACCTTGCTGGAAAGACCCAAGGCCTGGAACTCTAGTCGCTCAGGAACCAGGCCATCAGGTGCAGGGGTTGAAGGTCCAGGTGGAGAACCTTCCCCTGGTTGACTGACAGCAAGTCCGGGTGGGCTGTGAGCCACCTCGGGAGCCTGGAGCTGAGGCTGAGGAGATCTGGATACCAGAACTGGCGGGGCCAGTCTGAGGCTACCAGAATCACCTGTGCCTTGTCCCTCCTTGCCTTGAGAAGCACCTTGAAGAGGCCCGGGGTCCACGGCCTCAAGAAGGCATCCCCCTGCAGTGAGCCCTGCTGAGGGGGGCAGGCATGAAACAGCCTCACCTTCGCATTCTCCCGGGAGGCAAACAGGTCCACCTGAGGTGTGCCCCAGTGGGAAAACAGATCGTGTGCCACCTCCGGCAGGAGTGACCACTCGTGAGACGCAGCCCCTATTCGGCTTAGGGCATCAGCCAGAGTATTGGAGGCTCCTGCCACATGGATGGCTAGGAGATTCGACTCCAGGCTGCACACTAGGGACCAAGTGCAGAGAGCTTCCTTGCACAGAGGAATGGAGCGCGTCCCGCCCTGGCGGTTTAGGTAGTACATGGTCGTGGTATTGCCTGTCTGGAGCTGGACCACTTGACCCCGTACAAACGGAGCGAAGGCGGTGAGGGCTAGTCGGACCGCTCGAAGCTCCAGCAGGTTGATGTGGCATCAGGACTCCCGAGGGGACCAGAGACCATGTGCTCTGAGCTCCCCCAGATGGACACCCCAACCCATCAGAGAGGCGTTGGTCGACAGAATGACTGTCGCTTGGGGCGGACAAACGGGATGCCCTCCTGCAGATGAGCTGGAACGATCCACCACTGGAGAGCGTTCCACATCTCCTGGGTCACTGCCACTGGCTGATCCAAAGGACAGGAGCGCTGAGACCATTGGCTGGCCAGTCCCCACTGAAGGGGATGCATGTGCCAACGGCTCAGGGTCCAACCAGTACATGTGGTGAAAGGACTGGACCACTTTGCCCGAGTCTTGCAGTTCCGTTATGATCTTTGGTACCTCCTACCCGAAGAGGACAGACCTGTGGAATGGAGCATTCAGGACAGAATTCTGGAGGTCCTGCCAAAAACCAGATACTCTCAGCCAGGAGTGGTGGACGGAGACCCTCCCCCGACTGCTGCTCTGGCTGCTCTGTCCGCTGAATCGTAGGTTGCCCTCAATATGCATTTTCCTATGTTCAGGCCAGACTGAAGTACGTCCAAACGTTCGGTGTGCAATGGGTTATCTGGTTGCTTTTGTGCCAACTCGATGGCTTTCTTCCACAAAGATTTTTGGTGTAACACCATGTGTGTCGAAACATTTAGGGACTGTATGGAGCATGTGGAAGAAGCACAGACCCTCTTCACGAACTGGTCTAATTTCTTAGATTCCTTGTCAGAGGGCTGTGAGCTTGTATGTTTAGATTGCTTCGTCCTGCCGTGGGCTGCGGTCAGGACCATGGAGTCTGCCCTCAGATTTTCTCCCAAAAAGGGCTCTGCATTGGGAGGTTTGTACAGTCTGTCTGCCTTCCTGGGGACAGCTAAAAAAGATGAAGGGTGGTCCCATGCCTGCCTGGTTAGGTCCTGAAATGGAGGGACCAGAAGAGGAATGACCAAGGGTCTCAGGTCACTCATTCCCAAAAAAGTATGAAGCCTTTTCCTCTCCTGGTCCAATTACTCGGTGTCCCACTGATTTAGCAATTGGATGTGGTGCATAACATCCATAAATGTCGGGTCATCTGGGGGAGACCTGGGTGAACTGCAGGGACCCTCTGGCTCAGGAGAGAAATCTCTATAAGAAGAGACTAAGGAGTGAGGGCAGCTTCTGGAGGAGGTAGAGGAGACTGACCTTGAGCGTTTACATCCACGCCAGCGTCTACTCCTGTCATCTGAGGAAGATGACCTAGAGGAGGAGTGGTGGCATCCGCCCCTATGCCTGGGATGCTCAGTGTCAGATCCTTTTGGAGTCGGGCTCCTGGGTGTGCGCAGAGACTGTGGCCAGGATTGGTGTTTTGTCCGGGACCAGTGTAGAGGTCGTGGAGTTGGGGGAGGAGGGAGGTCATCCTTTCTGAGTAAGTCTCCCTTTACTGTTTTCCACCACGAGGTAAAAAGTTTTCCAACGTCCATCAGGGGGACCATCAGCACTTGCAATGGTGACATACCACTGGGGTTTGCCAGAGTACCAATAGGGTGCTCAGTCCTGGAGTCTCATCAAGAGGTACATCAGAACTCTGTGGAGTAGTACGGTCTGTCATCTGGTCGCCTGTTACCGGGTCCCCTGACGTCAGATCGTCGGGTACCAAGGGGGTTTGGTCTGGTGACTTGTCGACAGGTGGCCTGTCAGGCTGCTGAATGGTCTGAGCTGAATCCAGCTTGAGGCGCGGCACCCAGGCGCCCGACTTGGCAGCTGGCTTGGACGCTTGGCACTTGACACCTTACCCTGTGGCATCTGCCACGGCTCCTTCTGTTTGTCGGAAGACTGGTTGTCCAGGACATGCATCAGAGTCTTTGCTTTAGCTGCTGACGACTTGTCCCTGGGAGAGCATTCTCTAGAGCAGGAATGCTCCCGGCGTCTATGTCTGTGGTAAAACTAGCAGCTGGAAGGCACGCCGCCTGAACCTTATCAGTTGAAGTCCCCTGCCTTAGGCCCCGAGGAATGCTGGAAGGGCCTAAGGCTGAGGGGATGGACCAGGGTCTCTGCCTAAAAAAAGCTGCCGCCTCGGCTGAGAGGATATGGCTGGAGCCTTCGTTAACAGCAGGCTGGAGGAAGATGGGCTTGACAGAGTGGCCGAGTCTGCTCTCTCTCTCTCTCTCTCCAGAGTGCAAACCTAAGTGCTTTTCTTTGCAAGGAGACTTGGATCTGGACTCCAACCTACTGTGCTTCTTGTCCCGCTGTTGGTGCTTCCCTCTTAAGTGTTTCTCCTTGTGGGAAGTCGGCGACCAGGAGGCTGAGGAGCTGGCCTTCAATGGGCTTTGAAGGGCGCAAGCTGCTGCTCCATGATGTAGGCCTGGAAAGTCTTGAGGCAGCAGGTTCGGGTTCGTTGACTGAATTTGCCGCAGTCCGGGCAGGCATTAACGGCATGATCAGGCCCCAAACTAGAAGAGGCACCGAGAATGACAGTCTTTTGCAGGAATCTACTGCCGGCATGGGAACTTGGATTTCCATCGTTTGGTTGAAGAAGATGGAGACGACAAACTAATCGGTATATTGAGACTTTATGAAAAAAGGAAATGGGTACTTTTGACATAAGAAAATGGCGGTCGTCAGATGCACCAAGGCGTCAGAGGAGCCAAAGTTCATGGGTCAGCGGTGGGAAAAGAGGTGGGGCTAGGGACTACCCCCTTTATACAGAGGGTGACTTTGGTGGGTGGACCGACTTAAAGGGCTGGTCCCAGCTGAGTTTGCTGGCTAGAAATTTTCTGTGGAGTCCTAGTGCCTGGTGGCATAGTCTTTATGGTGTAGCCTGCTGCAAGAGCTCATACTCAAAGTAAGATCCTGGAATTCTCCAAGGAAGAAGAGGAGGAATCCTCCCCCCCCCGGACAGTTCAGAGTCTAGGATCAGCGTTGGTGGACGGCGATGCTCCTTGCCAGAGTGACCGGGGAGTGGTTGGGAGAACCCGGACTACTGAGTGGGAAGGCTCCCTCAAAGGTGGGGTAGGAGGCCTCCTCTTTGGATCCTTATTCTGCAGGAAGTCTCACTACGCCATGACTAGAGCATTATAATCCAAAGGAGGTGGAATGGGAGACCGCGTCAGGCGGGGAAGAGATAAATCCCCCGCGGTTCCTGGGGGAGCTGGGTGATCATGGCGATGGCTCTTGTGGCAAAGGACTAGACAGCATCTGCCTTGAAGGGCACGGCGTGGTTCAGCAGCCATCAGCTGCGTCTGTCCCGAAGAAGCGGCCAGCACTGGCTGGGGCTTGGTCAACAACTGTGAAGGCATCGCCGGAGTAGATGCAGGGGTGGCCGGTGACATCTGAGGAGAAGGTGGCTGACACCGGTCAGGCGAAGCAGCCAAAGCATGTGTAACCTGTGTAGAGGAAGTAACTCCCACTGGAGACACAGGTGTTGCCCATGAGGGACAGGCAAGTGCATGCTCCAGGCGTCACTTAGAGATGTTGGTCCTTGAACACAGAGCCAACGTAGGCAACGCCAAGACCATAGGGGGTGTGGGCCAAGACTCATTGCCCGGACAGCTGGCAGAGTCACCTGGCTGAGAACCCACTGATGAAAGGGGCCTGAGCTTCAGGGGTTTTGGGGCTGGGGATGACATCCGAAGCTCAAAAGAGCCTTCACCCGAGATGGTGATGAGGGCAGAATGCGAGGACACGGGCAACCCAGGAGTGAGGGCTGCCAGTGAAGAAGGGACCGACCTCCCACGGGAGGAAGATCCAGAAGCAGCTGCTGACTTGTGCAGTGACCTGGAACGGGAAGCCAACTGGGGCTGATCCCTATCCTTATCATGGTGCTTATGCTTCCCTCTCGACTTCTCTTTGTGGGAGGAAAAAGTGGACACCCAGGAGGCAGAGGAGGAAGAAGAGATTTTGCCCTGGAGCTCCTTCTCCATCATTGCTAACTTCTGCTGCAGAAGGAAAGCCTAAAGGGTCTTCAAGCGGCATCTCCGTGTGGCCTGGTTGAACTCCTAGTAGTGCTAGCAGGTTTCAGTGTTGTGGTTAGGGCCTATGCAGAGCAGGCATGAGTGCCTGTCCTTGGAGGGGATCTGCTTGCCGCAGGCAAACTTTGTTCGTCAGTCAAAAGACGTCACTGGAGAAGAAGACATGCAGAAAATCGAAGAAAATTAAAGAAAAAAAAAGTTGAATATGAGAAGGCTGCACAAAGATGGAGGTAACTGATGTCAGGGGAGCGGATTTCAAGGAAATGGGAAGGATCCTTAAGGAGCACTTGGATGGGATTGGGCCAGACATGGACGCTGACAGTAGGTGGGAAATCATCAGGAGGGGGGTGCAGGATGCTACTAGCACCTGCGCAAGAGTAAGACGAAAATGTGGTAGGGCCCGAAAACCCTGCTGGTGGACCAGGGAGGTTCAGGAGGTGGTGAGGGGAAAGAAGGCAGCCTATAGGCAATTCAAGTGCTCAAGGAGTGAAAGGGACCGAGGGGAGTACATGCTGATGGCCAGAAGGGCCACTAGGGTGGTGAGGGCAGCTAAGACAAGGAAGAAGCAGAGCCTGCCCAGTGAATTTAAGAGAGGGAACAAGGGGTTCTTAAGATACACTGGGGGAAAAAACGAAGGGTGAAGGGGCAGATTAGCAGGATTAAAACAGGGGAGGGATGGGCACAAGACCCAGGGGAGCAGGCTGAGGTACTAAATTAGCACTCCCTCACTTCAGAAGCCACCAAGGGAAATGGGGGGCTGGGGCTTCATCATACATGGAGGAGACAGTGAACGGGTGGGGAGAGGGGGACACTTACCACTGACATGGTCTGGGAGGCGGGGGGCATCACTGGCAGGTAGGGGGAAGGCAAAGCAGGGGGACCAGGTAGCGGAGGTTGAAATCACAGCAGAGAGAGACTGAGGGAAGCCCTCAGGTCCCTTAAGACGGAGAAAGCACCAGTGCCAGACAAATTACATCCCGGAGTGCTGAAGAAGCTGGCGGATGTCCTGATGAACCCCATGGAGCTCTTCAGCATCTCCGAGGACAGGTGGGTGCTCCAGACTGGAAGGTGGCGATATAGTGCCCATCCGCTGGGGTCAAGGGAGGTGGCAGGGAACTACAGGCCCGTCAGCCTGACATCGGTGGTGGGCAAGGTGATGGAGGGCATTGTCAAGGAGAAACTTGTTTGGGGGGGGGGGGGGACCTGGAAAAGTTGGGGTGCCTGGACAATAGACAGAATGGATTCGTCCCGGGGAAATCGTGTCAGACAAATCTTGTGGAGTTCTACGACTGGGTGACAAGTGCCTTGTACCTGGGTAGACCAGTAGATGTCCTCTTTCTTGACTTCAGCAAGGCGTTTGACACTGTTCCTCACGGGGCCTGTTGGATAATCTGAGAGAAATGGGGGTTGGGGATCAGATGAATAGGCAATTGGCTCCAGAACCGGACCCAGAGGGTCGTGGTTGGCGGGACAGTCTCATCCCCAAGGAGGGTCATTAGTGGAGTCCCTCTGGGATCGTTCCTTGGGCCCCTCCTGTTCAACGTCTACATCTCTGACATAAGGAAGGGTAACAGGAGTGAGATGAGTCTCTTTACGGATGACCCAAAACTGTGGTGGTGGTGGTGGATGGGGAGGAGGGGAGGTTGGCCCTACAGAGGGACCTGGAGGCTCTGGAAAGGTGGTCTAGAAAGCGGAAGCTGAGGTGCAATGCAGGGAAATGAAAGGTGTTGCACCTGGGAGCCAGAAACCTGGGCCAAGTGTACACCCGGGGGTGGGGGGGATGCTACAAGTCTCAATGGCAGAGAGGGACCTGACGGTGGTGGTGAATGTCAAGATGAACAACTTGGAGACTTGTAGGAGAGCAATGGTAAACAGGATGCTTCGCTAGGGGGCTCACCTCCACAAGGAGGGAAGTGATACTCCCTCTGTATAACTGCTTGGTGAGGCTGCACCTCGAGTACTGCGTGCAGTTTTGGACGCCACATTTAAAGAGGGACATTGAACTCCTGGAAAGGGTCCAGAGGAGGGCAACCAAAATTATTTGGGGCTTGGGGGATAGGCTTGAAGAGCTAAATATGTACACACTGGAAGAGAGAAGGGACCGGGGGTACATGATAGAGGTCTTCAGGTACATGAAGGGGATAAATAGGGGAGAAGCAGTCAGGGTGCTCGGAAGGGGGGGGCAACTAGAGGCATGGGTGGAAGCTGGGGGAGAGATTCAGGGGAGAAATGGAGGAGGTGTTACTCATTGAGAGGTGGTGGAGCCATGGAATGTGCTGCCCAGGGGCTGGTGGAGGCAGAAACGGTGGAGGGGTTCAAGAGGGGGTTGGACAGGGTTCTGGAAGCAAAAACCAGTGCAGCGAGAATATCCAGGACTGGGAAGGGAGAAGCCAGAGAGGGAGAGGTGGGCAGCAAGGTCAGCTCCCAGGGTGGGGCTGACCAAACGAGCAGACACGAAAGACCATTAGGCCTATTCTGCTGGCATTTTAGTATGTTAGTATGAGAAAATAAATCGCTGTCAAAATGCAATAAAAATGATGATAGACTATAAGTAATAGTCCGCAGAGATCAACGTCGGGAAAAGAACTGGGGGACTGCCCCTTTTATACCACAGGATCGACGCTGGCATGAGGGCGGTTCCCCATTGTATATATAAGGAAGAATATGACATCCCAACTTTTCCAGGTCCCCCCCCCCCATTGAAAATGCCCTCCATCACCTTGCCCACCACCGGCGTCAGGCTGACGGGCCTGCAGTTCCCGCCACCTCCCTTGATCCCCTTGTGGCAATCAGAGTCTGACAGCAGAAGGAGGTATTCCATGATTTGAGGGCAGAACAAGAAAAGGGGTTCCAATTTTGAAGTCCCAGATGGAAAACATTTCCACTTCACAGTGTAAGCAGAACGAGAGGGTTTTCTAGCTCTAGAAGGACTTGAGGAACTGTGAGGGAGACCCCGAGCGAATCGCAGCCTGCAGGTGAGCACGATGAAGATGTAGTGTCCTGAGCCCCAGATGTACAAGACAACCTTGATCCTGGGTCAAGAGGTCGTGGGTCACTGGAAGTGGAACCGGTGGTTCCCTCGATAGCTGCTGTAACTGCAGAAACCAAATTTATCTCAGTCAGAGAGGAGCGATGAGAATCATCCTTGCCTTCTCTGCCTGAAGCTTGAGAAGGACCCTCTGGAGAATAGGAAATGGAGGGAAGGCGTACAAAAATCTCCCTGTCCAGGAAAGAGACAGCACATCGTGTCAGAAAGCACCATGCCTTGGAATGAGTGAGCAAAAACTTGGAAGTTTTGCATTGTATTGGGAGACGAAAAAGTCGTTTACCAGACGCCCCCCAATTTAGGAAGAGAGATTCTGTCACTTCCTGATGTAATTCCCACTCGTGAGCTAGGGTCCGAGACCTGCTGAGACTGTCTGCCAGGACATTTAGAACACCTGGAACATGCACGGCCACAAGAGCCAGATTGTGCTGGACTGCCCAGTTCCACACCCACATCGCCTCCCTGCACAGTGGGTACGATCGGTTTTCTCCTTGTTTGTTGAGGTACCAGACTACTGACATACTGTCCATTTGGATCAGCATTGATCCCTTGGGATGGAGGGTCTGGAGGGCTTGCAAGGCATACAAGACCGCTCATCTCCAGAACGTTGTTCTGCAAAGGTGCTTCCCAGCTGGACCACAGTCCTTGAGCTTGGTGCTCTCCCACATGCGCTTCCCATCCCATGTGCAAAGCATCCATAGTTAGGGATGCCAGAGGAGCAGGGCTCCTGAGAGGGAGACCTAAGGAAAGGTTGCAGGGATCCCTCTACCAAAGCAATTCTTTCTGAATTGCTGAAGAGACCAGTACTGGATGGTCCCCGTTGTCCAGGAGTTGGTCCAACTGCACACACAAGGACCACTGAGTAACTCATGTGAAGCCTCGCCATGGGAACAGTAGTGAAGGAGGCTGCCATCAGGCCAAGAAGGCAGAGGATCGTCCGGGCCGAGATGGTCCTGGATGAAGCCACTCGCGTAGTCGGTTGGATCAGGGTCTCCACCCTGTCTAGAGGAAGGAAGGCTCTGCACTGGACCGTATCCAAGACTGCCCCAATGAACTGTAGTCTCTGGGATGGGATCATGGATAACTTGGAATACTGATAGTAATCCCTAGTCTGCCAAAGAGGTCCAAGGTGAAAGAAAGCCTCCAGTAAAGAGTCCCTGGACAGGGCTGAGATCAGCCAGTCGTCCAGGTAAGGGAAAACTGCAATACTCTGGCAGCGCAAGGAAGCCGCCACCACTGCCAGGCACTTGGTAAAGACCCGGGGTGCTGAGGACAGACCAAAAGGGAGCGCCAAACTGGAAATGCGGTGGCTGGGGACGATTGGGATGTGTAGGTAAGCATCCTGCATGTCCAGAGTGGACAGCCAATGATCCTCCAAAAGGAGTGGGAGGAGACTCTGGAGCGTAAACATCTGAAGCTTTTTGTACTCGACAAACTGACTGAGGTTGCTAAGTCGAGAATGGGTCTGAAGTCCAATCTTTTTTCGAACCAGAAAAAAATGGGAGTAAAACCCACTGCCCCTTTGCCAGAGGGGAATGTGTTTTATTGCTTCCTAGAGCAAGAGGTTTTGAACTTCTTCTCGGACAAGGAGAGCCTGATCTCTGGAGTAAGAAGACCTTTTTGGCGGAGATTCTGGAAGGAGTTCCAGAAACTCTATGGTATGTCCAACTGACACTAGTTGCAGGACCCATGCGTCTAAGATTATTGCCTTCCATTCCCGCGCATGGCAGGCGAACCTGCCTCCCACCTACCCCTCATCATGAGACTGAGGAGGTAGTGGGGATAGTGAGTAAGGAAGTGGCAAGACATTCAGGGGGACAGCCCCCTGCGCGTCTCTGGTTCTTGGAGGCCGGAAGAGTGGCAGAACCCGTGGACTTGCGTTTGACCTGGCACCCAGCCAGGGTCTGCTTCCTCTGCCTCCAGGTCCTTTTCTCAAAAGGGCTGCTGCTGAGTGCCTGATCAGTACATGGACCTCACTGATCTGAGGGCGAGGCCTCTATCCTGGAGATCAGTGATGATATCTTTGGTGCCCCCACCAAAAAGCACCGAGCCCCGGAAGGGGGCATCCTGAATCGCCGACTGTACCTCATTGGCAAGGCCAAAGACTGCAAGCCAGGAATGCCATCTTAGGGCAATGGCAGTTGCCAAGGTGCAAGCTACAGAGTCAGTCTCGTATGTAGCCCGCAAGGCATGCCTACATGAAAAGCAAGAGAGGCGAAGGTCCTTTGCAAGCTCCTCTTTGAGGCTCGAGGGTTCCACAGACTGGACACGAGCCTCTAACCTGGCCAGGGTAGCCTTTTGGTGGGACACCATGTGGGCCACACAGTTGAGTGATCGAAGTACGCATGTGGCCGAGGCGTAAACTTTTCTACCAAACTGGTCCATCTGCCTCGACTCTGTCTGGAGGAGAGGTGCTCATGTGCTTGGGTGCAGCAGAACGGTCATGAGCAGCTCAGATGACAACAGAGCCCGCCTTAGGATGCGTCTTTAGGAACGGAGCATCTGCCGGCGCCCAGTAAATCCTGTCCGCCCTCTTGGAGGCAGCCGGGAGGAAATGAGGCATCTGCCAGGCCACAGAGGTGAGGTCCAATACAAGGAGGAATGGGGACCACAGACTAAGTCCAGGTGTTCAGCTAGTCTCTGTCTCATTGGGTCTTGTTCTTCCAACTCCCAGTCAAGAAATCCTTCATGGACCTCAGAAGATCTGAGAAGGCAGGGTTCTGGGACTTGGGGAAACCTTGCCTCGGACCCCGGCTCCCTCCATGGCGCCTCCACTGATTTGTCGGCATCCTTATCATCATCACAGCCCCTCATCAGAAGATTACAAATGTGGGAAGGGCTACACGACCCGCCCCTCCCAGACATGCAACATGGACGGAAAAGAGCTCCTCGAACACAGACCTAGGAGATCATGGAAGAGGGAGTCTGCCTCCAGGTCTGAAAACCAACCGAGCACGCCCTTCGCCACCAAGACTGAATGAGGGAGTCTTAAAATTGCATAGCCGGAGGGGTGGAGGAGGAGGAGGTTATGACTGAGGGGGAGGGGGAGGAGGAGGCATAAACGGTTGGGGCAGGTAATGGTAACCCTGGTATCCCTAGTAATGGTGGTAGGGGTTATAACCAGGGTAGTACTGCCCAAAAAAGTTCCATTTAGGAGGAGGACCAGCCGGGAAGTGGTCCCCAGGATACCTGAAATGGTAATGTCGGACAGTCCAGGGTCTTGTATAAATCCCAGTCATCAGATCTGACAGAGGGAGTACCCAAGTCGGTCCCGCTGTAGTACAAATCAGCAGGGGGTCTAGCGTCAGGATAGCCAATGACAGGAGGACCGGCACCACATGATCCGGAACTGGAAAGGCTAGTGTTGGGGCCGGATGAAGGGGGCCCCCAACGGTGGGACGGGGTCTGGCACTGGAGCCAAAGGCTGGTGCAGACCAAAGGGCCCTGGCTGTGGAAGAGTCGCTGGAACATCCGGCATCAGAATGGGATTCACCGGATCCAACAGTGGGATCGGGGCCGGGATAACAGTCAGCTCCAAAGGGATCCCACCTGAAGGAGGAGGAGGGGCCTTTGCTGGAAGGCCAGATGGCCGAGGAGGAGCCTCCTCCTCCGTGACCCTGTCAGGAGAGCAGACCCCGAGGAATCTACCACCGAGGGGGTTCCACACTGTCTTCGCCTGAAGTACCCGCCTGAGAAGGGGAGGGTAAAGGTGAAGGAGGATGGGGGAAGAGGAGCCTTCTCCCCCTAGTTCTGCCGGTCTTCGGGTGATGCGCTGCTAGTTCCAGATGGGAGAACCACGCCTGAGCGGCCAACTTATCAAGTGGAGCTAGGCTGGGGAACAACCCCCGGCCGACTTACGGACAGGTGCCGGGTGGGTCCCCGAAGGCTGGGGAGCTGTCTTACAGGCAGCCGTGTGGTTCCCCACAGGAGCCGAGGGCCGACTTAGCAGCCGTAGCGGTGCGGTCGGAGGAGCCGATGGTCGGCTGACCCTCTGAAGATTTGCCACACTTAACATCCGTCTTCTTAGGCGGTGGCTGGGCCTTGCTTGTCAAGGGCCGCGAGGCCTCATCCATGGAGCATTCCCGCTCCCGAGATTTCTCCTTATGGTGCATCTTTGAGGGAGAAGATTTCTCAGAAGAGAACTCCCTAATGCGGTCCATTTGCTCTTCTAAAGAAGCTAAGCGGACCTTTTAAAAGGTGGGCCTCCAAAACCTCCTGTCTCCGCTTTTTGGTGGCCTGATTAAAAGTTTGGCATTCCGAGTAAGAGAAGACAGGGCGGTCTGGGCCCAAATAGATCATGCACTTTAGGTGACCGTCCTTATGAGGGATCTGCATGCCACAGGACGAGCACTTCTTTTTAGGTGAAGTCATCAAGTAGAGGAATATCGAAAATAAAGATTTGGTGAAGGAAAAATCCGACGCAAGAACCAACACAACGATCCCTGTATGGAAGTCTGCAATGCGACTGACACAAAGCGACGGCGGGCTTGGGGACCGCCCATTACATACAGCCACACTGACATCCGTCAGGTGACGTCGGGTGGGCAGTCCCGCTAGAAAAGTCTGCCATTCTGCCCAACGCCAGGTGGCATCAGTCCTATATGTAATGACCTACTAAAGGAACCCTCTCAAAGTAAGATCTTGATTTCCTAGGATTTTAATAGAACACATTTCTCATGGTAACAAAAAAGAGGCTAAAAAAATGGAAAACACTAGGTCACATTTCTCAACTGCAGTCTCATTAAGCCTCCAACCCAAAACGAAAACTTCAAAACAAGGGATGAAAATAAAGGACACATTTTAGTATTTTTCTGTCTCACACTTTCAAGAAGCTGGTGTGCAGAAATTTCCAGTCCATTATTACTTTGATGCTGCTAACCTGTACATTCCAGAGCCAGAGCTCAGAGCAGTCATCTGGGCCACAGGCTATGAGATAAGTATCATCTGGACTCCAGGCCAGATACGATACACCATATGCATGACCTTCTAATGTCTTCCATACTTTCAGCTGATGTGTGTCCTGATAAAAAAAAAAAAAATAGGACATTAGATATGCCATTCATTTAGCTGCTGAATGCACTAGTGCCAAAAATATTATGGAAAGAAATAACTAAACGCAGGTCTTGCACAGGAGGAAAGGATTACCTGGATTAGCATAGCATATTGTTACTACATGGAAATTTTATGACACTTTCCATTTTATGAGACGAAAAAGCTAAAATAAATGCTATTTACTATTTGTAGCTTTGTATAAAACTACTGGCAAGGGACGACAACTCTGTTTAGCTACTAAACAGTCCCTTTCCTTATGACGCTACAGGTCAGAAATGAAATACCAATTAAACCAACAACAGAAAAGGTAACGTGAATAATCTCACACATATTCTCTCTGAAAGCATGGTGCTAAAATACAGGTTACTCACCTGTAAGAGGAGTTCTAGGAATGGTATATGTTGTTCATCCACACTGTCTGGCAGGTTCCTTGCCACTTTAAATCTTGCCGGAAGGTCTTCAAGTTGGCTCCTCCCACCCACCCAGGTGGTAAAACTCTCGGCTCCGCCCCATGACTCCAGATCTAGCCCGCTGGAAGCCAGGTTGTGTGCGGGGCCAGGAGGTCGGGAGTGGTGGATGAACAACATGTACCATTCCTAGAACTCCTGTTACAGGTGAGTAACCTGTACTTCTAGGGACATGGATATGTTGTTCATCCACACTGTCTGGCAGACTCCTAGCAGTTCTCCGGGAGGAGGGAGGCAAGGCGCACACCCCCTACTTGGGAAATGAAGACTGGAGAACCGAGGCCCCAAAACCAGCATCCCGGCGTGACTCAAGGTCGATGTGGTAGTGGGTGATGAAGGTGTGTGCTGACTTCCAGGTAGCAGCCCTGCAGATGTCCTGGATAGGGACATCCCTGGAAGCAGCCATCGATGCAGCGGTATGGCGGGTAGAATGAGCTCTTATCCCTCTGGGAGGCTCCATGCCCGCCAACCTATAGCAGAGATCTATGCAGGAGGTGACCCACCTGCCTATCGTCCGCTTGGCTGCAGGTCTGCCAGGTGCAGCTTCAGCGTGGTGACAAACAGCTGGCAAACCTCTCCCGAACTTCAGCCAGTCCGCCTTAGGCACAGCCTTCTAGGGTCCAAAGTATGGAGCCTATATCTCGCCTCCAGGGTGTGATTGGGTAGAACAATCATGAAAGCACACTGGTTAAGGTGAAACTCCCACACCACCTTTGGAAGGAATTTCGGTGGGGGCGAGGGATAACCTTGTCCCTGTGGAAGACCAGATAAGGAGACTCGATGGAAAGCGCCTGGAGTTCTCCCATCCTTCTGGCTGACGGATAGCCATCATGAAGGCGGTCTCCATGACAGGTGAGAGTTGCTCACCTGTGCATCGGGTTCAAATGGCTTGCCCATGAGCTTAGCCAATGAGCAGCAGATCCCACTGGAGGTGGAGGTTCTCGACCAGAGGGATATGTGATCAAGGCCTTGAAAAGCGCCCGACCACCTTCTCCTGCGCCATTGACTGCTTCCCGGTCCGCGCCCGGTAAGCGGAGATGGCTGCCAGGTGCACCTTAAGGGTCGTCGACTGAAGCCCTTGCTGAGAAAGGGACCACAGGTAGTCCAGAATGCTTGCCAAGGAACATGAGGAAGGGTCCAGGCCCTTGCCCTAACACCAAATGGAGAATCTCTTCCATTTGAAGGCATACCAGTTTCTGGTCGACTCCTTACAGGACGCCTCAACGACGTTGAGGACCTCGACGGAAAGACCCAAGGCCTGGGAACTCTAGCCGCTCAGGAACCAGGTTGTCAGGTGCAGGGATTGAAGGTCCAGATGGAATACCTTCCCTTGATTGACTGAGATCAGGTCCAAGCGGGCTGGAAGCCGCCTCGGGAGCCTGGAGCTGAGACTGAGGAGATCTGGATATCAGAACTGGCAGGGCCAGTCTGGGGCTACCAGAATCACCTGCGCCTTGTCCCTCCTCGCCTTGAGAAGCACCTTGTGGATCAAGGGAAATGGGGGGAGGCGTAGAAGAGGCCCGGGGTCCACGGCCTCGAGAAGGCATCCACCTGCAGCGAGCCCTACTGAGAGGAGCGGGCAAGAAACAGTCTCAGCTTCGCATTCTCCCTGGAGGCAAACAGGTCTGCCTGAGGCGTGCCCCAGTGGGAGAAGAGATCTTGTACTACCTCCAGCAGGAGAGACCACTCGTGAGACACAGCCCCTATCCGGCTTAGGGCATCGGCCAGGGTATTGGAGGCTCCTGCCACATGAATGGCGAGGCGATCCGCCTCCAGGCTGCGCACGACTGACCAAATGCGGAGAGCTTCCCTGCACAGAGGTATGGAGCGTGTCCCGCCCTGGCGGTTTAGGTAGTACAAGGTCATGGTATTGTCCGTCTGGACCTGAACCACTTGACCCTGCAGAAACGGAGTGAAGGCGGTGAGGGCTAGGCGAACCGCTCGAAACTCTAGCAGATTGATATGGCATTGGGACTCCCGAGGGGACCAGAGGTCGTGCGCTCTGTGCTCCCCCAGATGGGCACCCCAACCTATCAGAGAGGCCGTGGGCTCGGGGCAGACAAACGGGATACCCTCCTGCAGATGTGCTGGAACGGTCCACCACTGGAGAGTGTTCCACATCCCCTGGGTCACTGTCACTAGCTGATCCAGCGGATCGAGGTGCTGTGACCATTGGCTGGCCAGTCCCCACTGAAGGGGACGCATGTACCAGCGGGCCCAACGGACCACGCTGGAGCAGGCCATCATGAGGCCCAGGAGGCGCAGGAGGTCCTAGGCAGGGCGCAATTGCCCAACCTGAAATGATTGGGCAAAGGAGGAAAGAACCTCGGCCCTGTCCGCCGGGAGCCGTGCTCTGGCTCGTAGAG
The DNA here is from genome assembly GCA_016271365.2 of Neoceratodus forsteri. Taxonomy (NCBI): domain Eukaryota; kingdom Metazoa; phylum Chordata; order Ceratodontiformes; family Ceratodontidae; genus Neoceratodus; species Neoceratodus forsteri. The sequence continues at coordinate 237,375,900 of CM057451.1, forward strand.
AGTCGAGCTCTGCCCCGATGAATTTGTATCACCTGCTTTGGCACGAGTTCGGACTTGGCCTCGTTGATAAGGAGGCCAACCTGAGAGCAAATCTGGAGGGCCAGATCTCTGGACCGCTCCATCTCCGCTCTGGAGGGGGCTGCAATCAGCCAGTCGTCCAAGTAGGGGTACACCCGGACCCTTTGGTGCCGCAGGAATGCTGTCACCACTGCCATGCATTTGGTGAAGACCCTGGTAGGTAGGGAAAGGCAGAAGGGTATGGCCTGGAACTCGTAAAGGGATCCTTCCGCTCTGAAGTGGGGGAATCTCTGGTGGGACGGACGGATTGGGACGTGAAAGAACGCATCCTGAAGGTCCAGAGAACAGAACCACACGCCTCGTTCCAAGGATGGGATTATCTGAGCCAGAGTGACCATCCTGAAGGTCCGAGACCTTAGGAACCTGTTCAGGTCATGCAGGTCGAGAATGGGCGCCAGCCCCCATCCGCTTTGGGACCAGGAAGTACCTGGACACAAACCCTGGGTCGCATGGAGGATCCACCACCTTCCTGATCACCTCCTTTCAAGAGCAGGGCAATCGGCTCGGCGAGCCGACAAAGAGATCATGGACCTCAGCCCCCTGGCAACGTCGCAAGGCCGGGGCCTGCTCAACTCCAGGGGCAGGCCCTTCCACCACCTCCAAACCCAACGGTCCATGATGATAACGGACCAAGCGAAAAGAAGTGATGGAGCCATCTCTCACGGGGAACCTAGGGGAGGGAGGACGGCTGGGGCTACACCCTCAACCCGTCACTGGGCAGGCTTAAAGGAGGGACCGGCCGAGGGACCTCCTGGGCCTTTACCCCCCTGCTTCCTGTTGGGAGGAAGCCGCGGGCTTGGGTTTGGGATGCCAAGCGTGAGCCTGCTGGCGCTGTTGGGCCGGATGTGCCGCAGAAGGACGAAAGGACTTGTGCTGCTGCTGTCGGCGACCTTTGTCCTTTTGGGTGGAGGTGACCGAGTCCAGAGTGGCATTGGACTTTTCGATCCGCTGGAGGTGACCTTCCACTCCAGGGCTGAAGAGGTCGGTCCCCAAGAAGGGGACATCCGCCAGTTTGTGCTGGGTATCCGCCGTGAAGGTGGATATCCTCAGTCATGCTCTGCGGCGCATGGCCACCGCAGCCGCAACTGATCTGGCACAGGAGTCTCTGATGTCCAGAGCCATTTGGAGTTGCTGCTTAGCCACCGCCTACCCTGGTCCGTACGCATGGACTGCGGGTCTGGGTAGGTCGGCCGGAGATGAGGGATCACCTCATCCAGGGAGCCCAAGGAGGGCGTGAGAAGTGTGCCATCAGCACGCTAGCTGGCCTGGCGGAGGCCAAGGGAGGACGCAGCATACACTTTGGCGCCTGCATAGTCCAGCTTTTGACCCTTGTCGGGGGCTTGTCCACATCCCTAGCTGCCTCGAACGCCAGAAAACACTGTCGGTGACCAACCCTTGGCAGAGGGGTGTTCCGAAAAACCGAGCAAAGAGCCGGTAGGGACTGCTGCCCGGTAGGGACTGCATACTTCCTGGCCATCCTGGCCGAAGGCACAAGACAGGAAGCAGGCCGCTGCCAGAGCTCCAAGGCTGGGCTAACAATGGCTTCAGCCACCGGAAAGGCCTCAGTGGGTGAATCCCTTCGGTCCAGTATCTCCATCAGGGGATACTTGGCCCGCTTGGATACGGGCTCGAGCTGCATCCCGGTTGACTCCGAGATGAGCCAAGCAAACCCATGAAGGACGATGGGCTGCCCATCGACTGGCCCCGGAGGATTCCAGGTCACTGGGCCTGGAGAACAGGAGGAGTCGCTGTCGGACTCGGGTGAGTCCGCAAGAGCTGCCTGGGGCTTGGCCACCTCCACCTGCCGAGGACGGTCGGGAGTGAGGGTGACCGACAACCTGTGGGGCAGGCCCTGACCCGACCGAGAGTCCTTGGTCGGCGCCCCCGGTTTCGATTGTGGAGGCGGAGGTTCCACCACAATCGGTGGGGCAGCTGTTTTTGTCCGAACAACCAGCCCAGGCTTGGGCACCGCTACAAGGGTTGATTTCGCCACTGGGTGACACTCCACTTTGATGGCTGGGGAAGGCGACAGCGCTGGCATTGTTCCCCAACAGAAGCAACTGCGCTACATCAGGTTCTCGGAAGCGCTGATGCAATTTGCGCCAAGCTCTCCCTTCCGAGGAGGAAGACAAGGACGAGTGGGCGCCTTACTGGTGTCGGACCGCCGATGTCGGGCGGATCGCTGACCGAGACGATGTCCGAGACAGAGATCCTCTGTGCTTCGAGACAGGTCTGGAAGGACGGGACACCCGCTTCCTCGCTTGAAGCCTTAACCGACCGCGGCACCGGAAGCACAGGTAAGTCTCGCCTCCACCGGGGAACCGTGAAGAAGGGTTGTCGGCCCTCACCAGTCGACAGCCCGTCCGATGGGTCGAGAAAATCTCGACTGGTCGACGGTGTCCCGCCAGCTGGCCTGACGGGACGCCGAAGCCAGCGGGCTTGGCCACAACCTCGACCGAAGTCGAGTGTCGACTGTCCGGGGAAGGGGACCTCTCCCACGAACGCCAACGATGGGACTTACCCTTTGAGTCCTTCTTTTTGGACAGAGAGGAATGTCCCGATAGCCCCTCTCCCTTCGTGGGAAGGGATTGGCAAAGCTCCTTGAAAGAAGCTGAATATGAGGTACCCAGTGAGAGCGGGATAAATGCCGCGACCGAGGAAGAGGATGATGCGGCCTGTGCTGCCTCCTCCTCGAGGGTGATCATCTGCTCGAGTTGCTCAGCCGAGCCAGCCGCCACGGTAACTGCCCAACGGGCCTCCTTCGACTTAACCGGTGGGTAGTGCTTCTCCGGGCGCCCAAGCTATAACCGGGCAGCGCGATCTTCCAGGACACTGGCGGAAAACGAACGGCATAACTCGTAGGCCCGCGGTCAGCGTTTCAGGCCGAGGCAACAGACGCACTGGAGGGCAGGTCCATCCTGGACATCTTCGCCCACAATTGCACCACTGAACCGGGAGTCAATTTGTCCATCGCAGCCGCGAGGGAGAAACTTGACCGAAGTCTTGAAAATTTTAAAATAAGTTTCGCAAACTGGAAGAATTAGGATCCAGTTCACACACAGAGTTTAAGGAGGGAACCGGAGCTTCCAAGCTGCAAGGAAGATCACGATCATGGGGCGGAGCTGAAGAATTTTCCCACCTGGGTGGGTGGAAGGAGCCAGCTTGAAGACCTTCCAGTAAGATTTAAAGCGGCAAGGAACCTGCCAGACAGTGTGGATGAGCAACATATCCATGTCCCTAGAAACACAGGTTACTCATCTATAACAGTAGTTCTAGGAGTGGTATATGGTGTGTATCCACACTTGGGCAGTGTTCCTTTACCCTTTAAATCTGCCGGACTGTCTTCAAGCTGACTCCTCCCACTCACCAGAGTCGTAACTTCCTTGGCACCACCCCTTGTCATTAGCTCTTTGCCCGCTGGAAGCAAGACTGGTGTGCCTCTTGCCAGAGGAGGTCAGGTGGGTTCCTGTGGATGAACACCATATAACACTTCTAGAACTACTGTTGCAGAGGAGTAACCTGTGTTTCTAGGGGTGTGGATATGGTGCTCTATCAACACTTGGGCAGACCCCTAACAGTCCTCTGGGAGGAGGGGTAAGGCGCACACCCCCTATTTAGGGAAGAGAGATCGGAGAACGGAGGCCCCAAAACCAGCTTCACGGCGTGACTCGAGGTCGATGTGGTAATGGGAAATTAAGGTGTGTGCTGACCTCCAGGTAGCAGCCCTGCAGATTTCCTTGATAGGGACGTCCCCAGAAGCAGCCACTAAGGCAGCGGTATGGCAAGTGGAATGAGCCCTTAACCTTATGGGATGCTCCCTACTCACCAACCTATAGCAGAGGTCAATGCAGGAGACTAGCCACCTGTCAACTTTCTGCATGGCTGCCGGTCTGCTTGGTGCAGCTTTACCATACGTGACAAATAGTTGGCAAACCTCTCCTCGAACTCCAGCCGTGTGCTCCTTACAACAGGCGAGTGCTCGCCGCAGCCCAAGGTATGGAGCATGTGCTTGGCCTCCAAGGTGTGATTACCGACGTACACCGGGAAATTAATCACCTGATTCAGCTGAAAATCAAACACAATCTTCAGGAGGAACTTCGGGTTGGGGCAAAGGACAACCTTGTCCCTGTGGAAGACCAAGTAAGGAGATTCCACCAAAAGCGCCTGGAGCTCACTGATCCTTCTGGCTGACATGATAGCCAGCAGAAGGGCGGTCTTCAACAACAGGTGAGACATTTCACACCCGTGCATCGGTCTGAATGGCTTGCCCATGAGCTTTGCCAACACCAGCAACAAGAAAGTCCCAAGGTGGTGGTGGGTTCACGCACCAGAGTGGAAATGTGGTCAAAGCCTTTGAAGAAGTGCCAGACTACCTTTTCCTGTGCAACAGACTGCTGACCGGCCCGCACCTGGTAGGCAGATATGGCAGCCAGGTGCACCTTAAGGGTCATCAACCAAAGGCCAGACAGACAGGGACCAAAGATAATCAAGGATGCTTGCCAATGGACAGTCCAGCCCCTTGCCCAGACAACAAACAGAGAACCTCTTCCATATGAGGGTACAGCATTTCCTGGTAGACTCCTTCAGAGAAGCCTAGACTACGGTGAGATCCAAAGCCTCGAACTCTAGCTGCTCAGGAACCAGGCTGTCAGGTGCAGAGACTGAAGGTCAAGATAGCGTACCTTCCCCTGACTGATGGAGAACAGGAAGACACCTCGGGAGCCTCCAGCTGAGGCGGTTGGGCTACCAGAACTGGCATGGCTAGTCCAGAGCCACCAGGATAATCTGTGCCTTATCCCTCCTGGCCTTGAGCAACACCTTCTGGATCAAGGGAAATGGACAGAAACATTGAGGAGGCCCAGGATCCAGGGCCTTGAGAAGGCAACTCCCTGCAGCGTCTTCTGCTGATGGGACGGGCACAATACAGCCTCAGCTTTGCGTCTTCCCTGAAGGCAAACAGGTCAGTAACAGGCGGGCCCCACTGGGAGAACAGGTTGTGTACAACCTCTGGGTGAAGAGACCTCTCGTAAGATGCCTGGCCTACACGGCTGATGGCGTCCGCCAGCTGGCTGGAGACACCGGCCATACGGATGGCCAGGAGATCGGCCTCCAGGCTGCGCATGAGGGTCCATACATGGAGAGCTTCCCTGCACAGAGGAAGGGAGTGCATTATGTCCTGTTTGTTGAGGTAGTACATGGTCGTGGTGTTATCCGTCTGGACCTGAATGACCTAACCTCGAAGGTGGGGAGCAAAGGCAGACAGCGTCAGCCAAACTACTTTGAGCTCCAACAAGTTGATGTGGCACCGGGACTCCTTGTGGTCCCGAGCCCGCGGACTCTGTTCCCAGACGGTACCCCAGCCCATGAGAGGCACATCGGTCAGCAGGATGACCATCGTCTCTGGGCAGACAAACTGGATACCTTCCTGCATATGTTCCGGGACTAACCACCACTGGAGGGCATCACACGGGTCACAGCAACTGGCTAGTCGAAGTGGCCCAAGTGCTGGGACCACTGGCGTGCCTGCTTCCACTGCAGAGAGCACATTCTCCAGCGGGGACCAATGGACCACGCTGGTGCAAGCTGCCATGTACCTCATTAGGCAAAGGAAGTCCCAGGCAGGGCGCAACTGCCCAACCCGAACTGACTGGGCAAAGGAGGAGAGAGTCTCCTTCCTGTCCGCTGGGAGCTGAGCCCTGGCTCTGCAAGAGTCAAGCTCTGCCCCGATGAAACTGATCACCTGCAAGGGCATGAGTTCTGACCTGGCCTCATTGACCAGGAGGCCAAGAGAGACACAGGGTCTGGAGGGCCAGGTCCCTGGACCACTTCACCTCCTGCCTGGAGGGACCCACAATCAGCCAGTCATCCAGGTAAGGGTTAAACACAGACCCCTCGGTGCCTCAGGTAAGCTGTCACCACTGCAATGTACTTGGTGAAGACCCTGAGGCCAAGGACAGACTGAATGGCATGTCCTGGAACTCGTAGAGGGTTCCCTCCACTCAGAAGTGGAGGAACCAGCGGTGAGATGGACAGATTGGGATGAGAAAGAACTCGTCCTAAGATCCAGGCAGCAGAACCACATGTCCTGCTCGAGCAATGGTATGATAGGAGACAGAGTTACCATCCTGAAGGTGCATGGCCTGATGAACTTGTTCAGGTCAGCAGATCAAGATGAGGAGAAAGCACTTCTGCTTTGGCACCAGGAAGTACCTGGAGACAAACCCTGTGTTCTGTAGGTCTGAGACAGGAACTACTACCTCTCTATGGAGTAGTTGGGCAATGTCGCCCAAAAGGCTGCTACAGGAATGTTGATTGACAATGCCTCCCGTGGGGTGCGGGCTCGGCAAGGCAGGTTATGCCTTGAATTCTAGAGACAGACCCTGCCCAACCACCTTGAAAACCCACCTGTCTATGGTGACAGCAGACCTTGCTGAAAGGACATGGCAGAGCCGCCCCCTCCCACAGGAGGACCCAGATGAGGCATGACAGGCATGAGGGAGGCACTCCTCATCCCGTCCCTGGACAGGCTTGGAGGTGGAGGAGAGACCAGCTGAGAAGCCATCGGGGCCTCGTCTTCCAGGCTTGCAAATGACTGTGCCACTGACTTCAGTCGAGGTCACCAGGCCTGAGCCGCTGGCTTGGCTGCAGGAGTGGAGGTGGACCGAAAGAGTTTCTTTTTCTTTGCTTGGAGCCCTTGGGATCCCTCTGGGTGGATGTCACAGAGTCCAAAGTGGCATCTTCTCAATGTTAGTGCAACACCCCTCGATCCCGGGCCTGAAACGATTGGTGCCCAGGAAGGGGACATCCGCCAGCTTGTGCTGGGTATCCGTCATGAAGGTCGAGATCCTCATCTAGGCCCTGTGGCGCACAGCCACTGCAACCGCCATGAACCGGGCAAAAGAGCTGCCAATGTCCATGGCAGTATGGAGCGGTTTGGCTACAGCCTGGCCCTAGTCTCGGACCTGCTGGACCATAGTCTGTACATCCATTGGGAGATGAGGGAGAACCCCATCAAAAGTGCTTAACAGGGAAGGGAGAAGAGGGCCATCAGGAAGGCCGTTCACCTTCATGGGCTCGAGCAAAGAGGCAGCATAGACCCTTTGGCTCAATGGTCAAATTTCCTGGACTCCTTATCGGGCGGCTTGTCAACGTCGCCCATGTTGCCTGAGCGCTGAAACACTGAATCAGTCACCAAACCTTCAGCTGAGGAATGTTCCATGAACCCTGAGAGAGTACTGATAGGCACCGCATACTTGCGGGCCATCCTGGCCGACAGCACAGGGCAGGAGGCAGGATACTGCCATAGCTCCAAGGCAGGGTCGCGGATGGCCTCTGCTACCGAGAAAGCTTCCCCGGGGGAACACTGCAGTCCAAAATCTCAGTAAGTGAACGAGCCCACTTCTGAACAGGTTCCATCTACAGACCCGTGGACTCCATGATGAGGCGGAGAAGCCCATAAAGGATGTAGGGCCCTCTTCCGACGAGAGATCCCCTGCTGACTTTGTGTCCACTGGACATGTGTTTAAGGAAGAACCCTCCAACTCTGAAGAGTCGTCAGAGAGGGATCGAGCTCCCAAATCCCCGCAGACCCTTCCGTGGACGGTCTGGGGTGACGGTGAATGACAGTCGATGGGAAAGACCCAAGGACAGCCAAGACTCCTTAGCCAAAGCACTGGTCATCAGCTGTTTTGGGGGCGGCTCCACCAGGATCGGCGGAGAGGCCAGAGGGGGCCAAGTCAGGACTGTTTTACACATCTGCTCCTGTGGAGAAGGAGTCAGCCTCTGTGGCAAAAAGCCAAAGAATGGCTGGGGTAGGAGCTGGTACAGGCTCAATCCTGGTGAACAGCAACTGCTGCCACATTAAATCCTTGTAGCGTCAACGCAAGTTGCGCCAAAGCCTCTCCTCAACCGAGGATAAGGATGAAGAACAGCGGCGGCACCACTTACTGGAATGTTGGGAGCGTCGAAGTAGATGCAAGCCACTCGACCAACAGAGAGAGAGACAGGGACCTCTACCATCAGGAGGACAGACAGCGGGTCACAGAGGGGGCCAGCGAGAGCTGGGGCACCTCCAGTTTCGGGTCGTTGGAGAGGTGATGGGTCAATGGACAGATCTGTGCCTCCCTGGGTATGAGTTAGGAATGCAGTCCTAGACAAGGAGGTATCAGCCTCTTTGGGTCGACCGGTTTGAGAAAAATCTCAGTCGGAAGATCGACCTGCGTCTCTCCCAACTATCCCGATGGGGATACTGTGGAGCCAGCAGCCTGGGCCGAGGATTCGACCGAGGTTAGAACCTCTGGAGAAGCACAGGAATCAGGAGCCCTAGAGCATTCCCAAACCCACGATCGACAAAGAGACCGTTTCTGGTCTCTTGGATTTGGACTTGTGCGTCAACAAAGGGTCCTGCCCATGAGTAGAAGGGCCTGGTACAGATCCTTAAACGGCCCTGTAAAGGAGGCAACCCAAGACAAGAAGAAGAAGAATCAGAATCAGCATTTATATAGCACTTTTCATACATCCAAAGCACTTTACAAGCAATGCTAGACTGGTAATGAAGTGACTGAATGTGTGGTGGTGGCCATATCACATATCATCACTAACACACAGCCTGGATAATTGCATGAACCAGTTTTTATGGGAAGGGGGAATGTTGGCCAGGACACCGGGAATGTTCTCTACTCTTTGCGAAGAGTGCCCTGGGTTCTTTTACTTCCACCTGGACACCCACCAGGACAACACCAGGATGGGCATAAGGGACCTCGGTTTAACGTTTCATCCGAAGGACGGCACACCCCAGCAGTACAGCACCCCCCAATACTGCACTCGGAGGCCAGTGATTTTTAGGTGCAAGTCCAGTCCTGATGTGGGACGAGAACCCACAACTGGGTCCAGAGGTGGATGTGCTACCAACTGAGCCATGCTGACACCCTAGAGAGTGGCAAGAAGGCCAAAGCCGAGGAGGACTAGACCACCACTTCCTCAAAAGCCACAAGTTGCTTGGCAGACCCCGCAACCGCGAAGACCACCCGATGGGCGTCTTGTTTTTGACCGGCAGGTGCCAATCGCTCTGACACTCTAAGATAGACAATAAGTGCAGCAAATGTCGCATGCCTGGGGATCGTGCTCATGGCCCAGCAGTACACGCACAAGGTGTGCAGATCCATCAGGGACATCTTCTGCCTGTAGGTGCACCCCCGGAACCCCGGAGCAGACTTTGTGTCGTCCATGTCAGCGGCTTGAAGAAAAAGCCTGAAGACGTTTTTTATTTTTAATGAAGAAATCCGAAGATTCAAGCAAAGGGCCTTCTTAGCACAAGAGTGGTAAGGAGGGAACCTTCTTAAAGCGGAAAGAAAGATTTGACATCACAAGGTGGTGCCGAGGGAGTTTCCACCCTGGTGGGTGGGGTGAGCCAGCTTGAAGATGTTCTGGCAGATTTAAAGGGGGGAAAGGAACACTGCCCACGTGTGGATAGAACACCATATCAACACCCCTAGAACTTAGTATTCTCCTGCACAGCACAAACAGACAAGAACTCTTGGGGCACTCAAACTGGCAATGTCAGTGTAACTATTAGTGATGATCTTACAGGTGGTAGGAACATATTTAAAAGAAAGAAAAAGACGAGGTATTTGGGGCAGCTGGAACAACTTGGTACATACACGGAGTCAGATACTCAGTGCTAGGTTAAAGAGCTGCTGACACCTCAAAGAAAACTTTTAAAAACATAATATTTGGGTACAATTCAGCATGCCATATATGTTATACAGATTTCTTTTCCCCATTATTTACAACTGGAGAAACTGGCATGAATACATGATCTGTATTCCTTAGAGTTCATCTGCCTCTATAGCTTACTCCTTACTTGAAGTCATAATCCTCAGTTCTGACATCAAAATCTGTTGCCATGGGAGTAACTGATGTCACACAAGCAGTGCATTATGACCTCGGGTAGGGAGAAAGCAACAGGCACAGATGAACTCTTCAGGAACAAAGATCCTGTTTTCATGCAAATGACCTCAGTAATAAATAACGGGGAGGAGAAATACAGAACTGATGTGAAGTACAAACTAAAATGTGTCTAAATATTACATTCTGTTGAAGTTCTCCTGAAGGTGTCAGCTGCTCTTTAAAATGAATCTGGACAAAGATGAGTGAGGTAAATCTGTAGTGTTATAACTACAGGGCACTGTTCTGATGGGCTACTACATCTGTGTCCGTCTGTAATTCCTATGTTATATAGAACACATTTTAAACTTTTTTTTTATCACCCGTAGCATTCTAGTTTACTTGTTTCACAGTAGAGCCCTTTAAAGGACTTCCACTGTGAAACCAGTAAAATCAGAATGCTAAGGGTGATTCAAAAACGGCTTAAATGATGAAGATCCAGCCTTCTTTACCTAACATTTTGCTTTGAAATTTTGAACCTACTCTGTCCCTAAAGAAAGGTCAAAGCAGTACCATTAATTAGGAAAAGGTCATCTCTGCAGCACATTATGGGACAACCTCTTATGAGGCTCTTAAAAGGTAATTGCTACAGTTTTAACCAAATAGTAGCGTGACAGTACAGTGACCTTTAAGAAGGATAACAGAAAAAGTAGAGCTGATTTGCACCACCCACACTGAGACTGTAGGTTTGCTTTGTGTGCCAACCGTCAAGAGGAGATCCAAGTTTATTATAAACCAAGAATGTTCCTGGCCATCTAAGCACTCCTTTACCTTACACGTTAAACACATGTTCCATAAGGAGTGCCTCCTGTGTAGATGCCTTGGAAGAAAAAATGACTCCCCATACATAGCAGTGTTTCTTCCAAGGTATCCCTCACTATGCTGAACATGACCAATCATCCCTGTGGGATGAGCTGCCCTGAAGCCTAGAATTCTATGGTAATTATGGAATCTTAGAATGAAATTCAAAACTCTCTGTGTGGTCACGCTCACACCTGTCCTCTAAAGTCAGATTTATTTCTGAAGCTTTGTGAGCAGTGGCCACTAAACTAGCTAAATGACAACCAAAAAATAATTAAAGGAGTACTACAGTCAAAATTTATAAAAATGTATGTTGTACACAGTGTTCTGAATTGTGTGTAGTCCTAGTGTTTCCTTCCCTTTATTTGCCACTGAGTGTTTTCTAAATTAGCCTGCTACATGTATGGTAGTTTTATGGCCCCTGGGGATCTCCATCTTAGTAAGGTTCATTGCTCTTCTTTTCCCTGCAATGCCTCTGTCCTGTCCCATGTGACAGTAATGCATCCAGGACCACGAATTCAGCAAGTAACAGAGATAGGAGCTGGATGTTTTGGCCTGCACTAAACAGCTTTAATTCAATATTTTTGTTTTCTGTGTGTGCGTCAGGTCTAGCCAGCAGGAGTAAATGTTTTGCTTTCAAAACTTTTCATGTTGTTCAACTACACACAGCCATAAAAACACACAAATCACCCCAGATCCTCAGTGCTGTAATTAGTAAAGACTCTAGCCATTCTCTTCCAAATAACCCACTTACTGGCCCCTCAGGTATTTGTTAAACTGTAAATGTAGACATTACTACCATAGGATAGGGAAAGTTACTTAATATCACAGCTCTGCTGTTGTAAAATTAACTCTAACCCAGTGCTTGTTGAATCCATGGTCCCAGATACATCACAGTCACATGAGACAGGCGGCGTTGTAAGAACAAGAACAAGAACAAAAAAACCAAGCTAAGATGCAGCACCCAGGGGCCATTAAACTACTGTAAAACTGGCAGGCCAATTTAGAAAAACTCCCAACAGCAGACAAAGGGAAGGACACACTACGACCACACATACGCACACACACACAAATGAAAACACTCTGCACAAAGTACAGTTACGTAAGAACTTAACGTAACAGTAGATCTTTGAGTGGACCTCTTGCAGCAGGCCACACCAGTAGGACTCAGCAGTCAGGCACTACTATCACATTGAAACTTTCTAGATAGAAGTCCACCAGAGGGGGCCACCCACAACTGACGTCAGCCAATCCTACAAGAGTGGGCGGCTCCCACACCGTCCTCAGTTCCCCCACCAGAGACCAAAAGCAGAACCTGCCAGAAGAACCGAGGAGGAAGCTGAGGTAACTGTTAGAAAGAAAAGGAAGCAGAAGGCTCCCCCTCCAAAGGAAGGGAAAGCTACACAGAAAGAGAGGGGAAGGACGGAGAGAGAGCACGGCCTGCTTGAAGATATCCTCTTGAAGGTCTACTGTTACGCTAAGTTATTCCGTAACTGTATTATCTTACTTTGAGGGTATCTCTTGTTGCAGGCCACACCAGCAGAATGAGTCTTAACCAATTATATAACAATTGTCAAGACAGTCTGGGAGGTTGGCAGAAAGGAGAACCTGAAGGACAGCTAGTCCAAAATTGGCTCTGCACCAAGAGGCGATGTCCAAACTGTAGTGCTTGGTGAAAGTATGGACCGTGCTCCAAGTGGCCTCTGTGCATATCTCAGTAGCGGAAACATTGCAGAAACAAGCAACAGAGGCAGCCATGCCTCTGGTGGAATGCCCAAGAACCACACCTGGAAGTTCCTTACCGTACTTCTTGTAACAGAAAATAATGCAGCTGGCCAACTGTTTGGACAAGCACTGCTTAGATACTGGGATGTCTCTTTCCCAGGGGCAAAGGAAACAATTCTGAGACTTCCTACAGTCCTTGGTTCGGTGTGTATAGGAACACAAAAAGGTATGAAGCAATGCTTCCCCTTGACTGCCATGCTCCAAGTAATAAACAGATACTGGATGGACTGATTCAAAGTTAACTCACCACCTTGTGAAGAAAAAACAGGTTACTCACCCGTAACAGTGGTTCTAGGAGTGGTATATGTTGTTCATCCACACTAATTGGCATCTCCTTTCCCTTTATCTCACCAGAAGGTCTTCAAGCTGGCTCCTCCCACCCCCTGGGTGGTATAGCCCTCGGCTCTGCCCCATGATGCCGGATCTTCCCGCTGGAAACTAGGTTTGTGCGTCGAAGCCAGGGAGGTCAGGTGGATCCGTGTGGATTAACAACATATACCACTCCTAGAACTGTTACAGGTGAGTAACCTGTTTTTCTAGAATCATGGATATGTTGTTCATCCACACTAACTGGCAGACTCCTAGCAGTTCTCCAGGAGGAGGGAGGCAAGGTGAACACCCCCTTCTTCAGGAATAAAGACTGGAGAACTGAGGCTCCAAAACCAGCTTCCCGGCTTGACTCAAGGTCGATGTGGTAACGGGTAATGAAGGTGTTTGCTGACTTCCAGGTAGCAGCCCTGCAGACATCTTGGATAGGGACATCCCTAGAAGCAGCCACCGACGCTCCGGTATGGTGGGTGGAATGAGCCCTTAGCCTTTCCGGAGGCTCCCTACCCATCAACCTATAGCAGAGATCAATGCAAGATGTAATCCATCTGCCAATCGTCTGGTTTGCTGCAGGTCTGCCAGGTGCGGCTTGAGCGCAGGTGACAAACAGCTGGCGAACCTCTCCCCGAACTTCAGCCGTCCAATCCTTATAAGACAGCACTCATCTCAGGTCCAGAGTATGTAGCCTGTACTCGGCCTGAGATGTGTAGTTCCGGTAGAACACAGGCAGAGTCAACACCTGGTTAAGGTGAAACTCCGAGACAACCTTCGGAAGGAACTTCGGGTTGTGGCGCAGGACAACCTTGTCCCTGTAGAAAAACAGGTAAGGAGACTCCACTGAGAGCGCCTGAAGCTCCCCAGTCCTTCTGGCTGACATGAGCCACCAGAAAGGTGGTCTTCCACGACAGATGCGACATCTCACACTTGTGTATTGGTTCGAATGGCTTACCCATGAGTTTTGCCAAAACCAGCAGTAAATCCCACAGAGGTGGAGGTTCACGCACCGGAAGGGATATGTAATTGAGCCCTTGAAAAAGTGCCAGATCCCTCTCTCCTCTGCCACCATCCGCTTACCAGTCCACACCCGGTAAGCGGAAATGGCAGCCAGATGCACCTTAAGGGTAGTCGTCCGGAGACTACCTTTGGAGAGGGACTAAAGATAGTCGAAGATACTGGCCACAGGACAGGAACTAGGGACCAGGCCCTTGCGCCGACACCACATGGAAAACCTTTTCCATCTGAAGGCATAGCACCCTCCTGGTCGACTCCTTCCGAGATGCCTCAACTACGCCGAGGACATCGTTGGAAAGACCCAAAATCTGGAACTCTAGCCGCTCAGGAACCAGGCTGTCGGGTGCAGTGATTGAAGGTCTGGATGGAATACCTTCCCTTCCCTTGACTGACAGCAGGTCTGGGAGTGCTGGAAGACACCTCAGGAGCCTGTTGCTGAGACTGAGGAGATCTGGATACCAGAACTGGCGTGGCCACTCTGGGGCTACCAGGATCACCTCTGCCTTGTCCCTTCTCACCTTGAGAAGCACCTTGTGGATCAAGGGAAATGGAGGGAAGGCACAGAAGAGGCCTGGGGTCCATGGCCTTGAAAAGGCATTCCCCCGCAGCGAGCTCTGCTGGGTGGGGGCACGCATGAAACAGCCTCAGCTTTGTGTTCTCCCTGGAGGCGAACAGGTCCTCCTGAGGGGTGCCCCACAGGAGAGAACACGCTATGAACTACTTCTGGGTGAAAAGACCACTCGTGGAATGCCTTGCCTACACAGCTGAAGGCATCCGCCAGTTGGTTCGAGGTTCTGCCACATGGATGGCTGGGTGATCTGCCTCCAGTTGGCTCACGAGGGTCCAGATGCAGAGCGCTTCCCTGCACAGAGACCGTGAGTGCGTGCCGCCCTGTTTGTTCAGATAGTGAATGGCTGTGGTGCTGTCTGTCTGAACCTGGACCACTTGACCCCGCAGAAACGGAGCTAATGCAGTCGGCACCAGCTGGACTGCTCGGAGCTCCAGCAGGTTGATGTGGCATTGGGACTCCTCAAGGTTCCAGAGCCCGTGGACTGTGGTTCCCCATGTGGGCTCCCCAGCCCGTGAGAGAGGCATCGGTCATGAGAACAACCATTGGCTTGGGGTGGACAAACAGGATCCCTCGCTGAAGATGTTCCAGGACGGTCCACCACTGGAGGATTTCCCAAAGCCTCTGGGTTACCGTTACCAGCTGGTTGAAATGACCTAGGCACTGGGACCACTGGCTGGCCAAGCCCCACTGAATGGGACGGATTCGCCACCGGGCCCAACAGACCATGGTGGTGCAGGTCGCCATGTAACGCAGAAGACACTGGAAGTCCCGGGCAGGGCATAAAAAAAATGATTGGGCAAAGGAAAGAACTCTCCGCCTGTCCATCGGGCCAGGAACCGGCTCTGGCTCGGCAAGAGAGTCTCAGCTCTGACCTGATGAAGCAGATCAATTATGGAATGCGCTCCAACTTGGCTTCACTGATTAGGAGGCCAAGTTTGAGACAGTTCTTGAGGGCTAGGTCCCTGGACCTCTCCACCTCCACTCTGGGGGGGACACACTATGAGCCAATCATCGAGGTAAGGGTACACTCTGACCCCTCAATGCCGAAGATGTGCTGCCACCACTGCAATGCATCTGGTGAAGACCGGGGGGGGGGGCCCAATGACAGGCTGAATGACATGGCTTGGCACTTGTAGAGGGTTTCCTCCGCTCAGAAGCGGAGCAACCCTTCTGTGTGACAGATGGGACGTGGAAGAAAGCGTCCTGAAGATCCAGGGAGCAGAATAAGACGTTCTGCTTGAGGGATGGTATGATCTGGAACAGAGTTACCATCCGAAAGTTCCGCGACCTGAGATACTGGTTCAGGTCGTGCAGATCCAGAATGGGGTGTGCCAGTCCACCATTCGCTTCAGGACCAGGAAGTACCTGGAAATGAACCCTGGGTTGACTAGGGGATCTGTCACTCGGGGTCCCTACCTCCTTGAGGAGGAGTTGGGCTATGTAGACTCTTAGGGACGACCGAGTGTGGACTGATGCCCTTTCCTCGCATGGGGCACGGGCTTGGCGGGTACTGCTCAAACTCTAGAGGCAGTCCCTGAACGATCACTTCCAACACCCACCTGTCTGTGGTAACAGCAGACCAGGCGGAAAGGAAGTGGCGGAGCAGGCTCCCCACGGCAGGACCCAGAGTAGTCGTGACGGGTAGGGGGCTAGTCACCCCCATCCCATCACTGAGCAGGCCTGGAAGAGGAGGATCAGGAAGCGAGATCACCAGGACCCTTACCTCCCAGTTTGCGCAACTGAACGCCTGACTTGGGCCGAGGGTGCCAAGACTGGGCCTGCTGCTGCTGCCCAGACAAACTGGGACTGCTTGGCCACAGGGGAAAAATGGCAAAATGGTGGCTTCTTCTGCTTCTTGGAACCCTGGCATTCCTTTTGGGCAGACGTAGCAGAGCCCAACGTGGTACTGGACTTCTAGATACATTCCAGGTGACTGTCCACTCCTGGACCGAACAAGTCGGTACCCAGGAACGGGACATCTGCTAAGTTGTGCTGGGTGTCGACCGTGGAAGTCGAGACCTGCAACCAAGCCCTGCGGCACATGGCAATCATGGCTGCAACAGAACGGACACAGGAATCCCCAATGTCCAAGGCCGTTTGGGGCAGTTGTCTGGCAAAAGCCCAGTCCTGGACCTGCTTGACCATGTTCTGAAGGTCAGCTGGAAGGTGAGGAAGCACCTCATCTAAAGAGCCCAACAGGGCATGGGAGAAGTGTGCCATGATTACAGCCGAGCTTGCCTGACGGAGGCCCAGCAAGGAGGCAGCACAGACCTTTCCGGCAGAGTAATCAAGCTTCTTGGATTCTTTGTCCGGTGGTCTATCAGAGTCTCCTGAGTTCCCAACCCACCTGAACACAGACTGTCACCACTCCCTCAGCCGAGGGATGCTGTGAAAATCCCGAAAGGGAGCCAGTAGGTACCGCGTACTTGCAGGCAATCCTGGCGGATGGTGCAGGACAGGAGACTGGGTGCTGCAAGAGCTCCAGAGCTGGGCCAACAATGGCTTCAGCTACTGGAAAGGGCTCGGTCTAGGAATCCCCCCTTCTGAACATATCAGTTAGGGGGTATTCTACCGGTTTCTCAACGGGCTCTATTTTCATCCCCATAGACTTGGAGATGAGGCGGAGGATGCCCATAAAGGAGGTGGGCCCCTCCTCAGCAGAGAGACTCATGGCATCGTCGTCCCGAGAACGAGATGCCAAATCCGAGTTGTCAGACTTAGAGGAGTCCAGATACAGCTGTCTGCCACCAGAGTCACTGCGAACCTGCTGCAGGCAGTCGGGAGTCAGAGTAATGGGGACAGCCTGTGCAGGAGGCCTGAAGCAGGCAGAGACTCCTTGGCAAGGAAGGTTGTTTCGGTGGCGGCTCCACCGGAACAGGTGGAGAGACTGGCTTTGGCAGAGTCAGGAGTGATGTCGCAGCTCCGCGAACAGAGGGAGTGGTCGACGTCAGCTTGGAGGGCGACAGCCAGGTAATGGCTGGGGTGGACGGGATAGCCTTTAGCCCAGCCAGAACAAGCTGCTGCCACAGCATGTCCTCGTAGCGCCAACGCAACTTGTGTCAGAGCCACTTCTTAGAGTGCCACTTATGCAACTTCCTTGGCCTTTCGGTCGAGGATGTCCCAGACCTGGACGTCGACAGTCAGGAGAACAGATGGGGGCGCATTGGAGAAGGCGGGAGAACCCCAGTTCTTCTGGGTCAGGGACGACCACCACCCAGGGCTTCCCATCTGGCTGGGTCGCCTCATCAGTGAGGTCTGAAAGGACCGGAGTCCTAAATAAAGAGTTATCAGCCTCCTCGGTCAACGATGGGTTGACGGGATCGAGGATTAACTGACCGATCTGCTATCCAGCGCTTGGGCCAGATGACCTGATTGGGGACCATGAGGTTGGCAGCCGAGGCCACAACTTCACCAAAGTAGAAAGAGGAGACTCCTGGGACCGAGATCACTCTCTGTCCCAAGAGCAATGTAGAGGAGACGTGGCTTCTCTCTGCTCTTACAATTCCTTCTTACAGGATCTGGAGATGTGGGGGCCAGGGCCTTCCCCACGAATGGGAAGGGATTGGACCAGCTCCTTGAAGGAACCAAGAAAGAGAGAAGCCCAGTTTTAGTGGAACAAAAACCGAGGGTGAAGACAAGAGCTCAGCGGCACAAGCCACCTCTTCTTCGAAAGCCTTCATCTGTGCCAGCTGTTCCGCGGACCATGCGGAGACTGCACAGTAAGCATCCTTCGATTTGACCGGCAGGTGCTGTTTTTCCGGACGTCCGAGCTGGAGATGCGCGAGGCGCTCATCCAAAACATTTGGATGAAAAGAGCGACATAGGCCTGAGTGTCATAATCGAGACCCAGGCAGTACACGTACGTGACATATAGGTCAGTCCTAGAAATGTTCTGCCCGCAGGGACACCGACGGAGTCCGGGCGAGGACTTGTCCTATATCGCGGTCGCCAGAACAAAATAATTTGGAGAGATTCTGCGAATCCTGTTCAGTAAAACAGAATTTTGGAGTGCCAGGGCCTACTACACATGGGCGCGAGAAGGAGGGAACCTGCACCTTCCAGCGGAAAGGAAGATCTGGCGTCATGGGGTGAAGCCAAGAGTTGCATCACCCGGGTGGGTGGGAGGAGCCAGTTTGAAGACCTTCCGGCAAGATATTTAAAGGGAAAGGACATGCCAATTAGTGTGGGATGAACATATCTACGATCCTAGAACTTAAGACTGGTACGCAAGGACACCCTGTCCTTATGGAAAGCCAAATAGGGCTGCTCACACATGAGCGCCTGGAGCTCAGAAATCCTCCGAGCAGAAGTAATAGCTGTCACAAACCCACTCAGCAGGTCAGGCCCAGTGCTCCCACAGTGCCAACCTCTGAGCGCAGTATTGTGAACAGGTAACAGAACAGGGTAACCCTCCTGTCTTCTTGTGGGTCCAAACCACCTTTACTCTCAAGTTCTGGGGGAATTCAAATTATGAACCTTATGCTAGCGTACCCAAATGTACAGGCTCAGAATCTGCTCTTCAGAGGATGACAGATATCTTTCGCCCCAGGGCACCTAACCAGGTATCCAAAATGAACCCTTAAAACTCTACAAAAGACCTTAGGTATATTCTTACATTTTCCCAGTTTAGTACACCATCAAGCTTTGAACAGTTTTAGTCAGTCTTAACCATCTATACTTCACATGCAAAAGAAAGAACTTAGAAGACACACTAGGCAGTCTCTTTAAAATAAGAGGTTTACTTAAAAATTGATAAAAGTATGTAAAATGTAAACACAGAACACTATATCCCAAAGCATACAATCACTTAAAAGAAAACAAGAAAATGTACTAACTTCTATCACAATACAATTAAACATTTCTATCTTATGTATTACCTTCTTACAGTGCTTATAGTTAGTTCTCGTTTCTAAAAGTCCACGAAGAAATGTGCCTAAAGATCAGACACAGAATAGCTTAAACTCTCTCTCAAACACACCCCTTCCATGATGCCACCTAGCTCCTCCTTGTTATATATAACAAATATACAAGCAGGACATCCTATCTGGATATATATTATAAGGTGACATCAGCAAACACTCATTTTCCAATATGACTCCTTAATTTTGTATGGTTTCCTGTTTCCAAGGACATCACAGGTTTTTACAACTCTGCAGTCTGTCACCTAACTGCGAGATAGCTAGATCCTGTCCTGTAATAAATGTATTTAGCTTCCAGACATCAAAGCAGCACAGGTCATAAACAAGGCTATAATTTTTTTTTCCCCCAGTTGTTTAACCAGGAGTAGCACACTAAGCTGAAAGCTTGTTTACAGGTGTGATCTGAGAGCACAGGGCAGTTAAGTGACTTGCTCAGGGTCACACAGTATGCAAGTGGAGGCTATGGGATTCAAAACCAGGTCTAGTCTCGTGGATGTCTCCAGATTTGCAGCTCAGAGCCTTAAGCCACTGCACTATACTGCCTCCCTAAATGCAATGTCTTGGAAGTTAATCACATTACATAGATCTGCTGTTTAATATATATCCTGCCATTTTAACTGAAACGGGGGCATCCCACAGGCCGTCTCATGAGATACACTCACATACCACATTCTATATAAAATATCATAGAGCAATCATAACCAGTTGGCCAAGCGTCACAACAGCAACTAAAAATAACGTTTTTGACAACAGCGTAGCTCGCAACTCACAGCCGGTTCAAAGGTAGGCAGTGTGAGTTTTTACAAAAGAAGATTCAAGTCCCTAGTCAGCACCAGGTTACAGACTGGAGGCTCCAGGTGTAAGATGCCCCATAAAAAAAGTACGAGACACGTCTACCTGAGCCACTGAATAGCAATCTATGGAGGCACGATAGGCAGATAAGTCCAAAAGATGAACTTTAATCGAAGAGTACTTCAGACCAGGGTCTGAAATGGAAAGCAAGTTTTCCAAAATCTGATTTACCGAATAGGTGAAGAGGTCCAAATGGTGTGATGCCACCCATATGGCAAAGTGCTTCCATTTCAGGGATAGGTTGGTTTGAGTGGATAGCTTCCTAGCCGCCAATAAAAACATCTACCACTTTAGGGGATACCTTGAATCTCGCGATGGCTACATCTTCAGGAGCCACGCAAGAAGATGGAGAGACTTGATGTCTGTATGAACAAGGGTGCCCTGCTCCTGTTAGAGCAAGCCTGTGCAGATGGGTAGTGGCAGGGGAGGCTCCATCGCCAGCTGCTGGAGCAATGGGAATCAGATATGACGAAGGGGGTGATTAGAATTATGGAGGCCCCTTCCATCTGAAGCTTGCTTAAAACCTTCTGAAGGAGCGGTAAGGGAGGAAAGATCTACAGAAGAAAAAGGTTACTCACCTGTAATAGTAGTTCTAGGAGTGGAATATGGTGTACATCCACACTTCTGGCAGTATCCTTTCCTTTTAAATCTCCTGCTGGAAAGTCTTCAAGCTGGATCCTACCACCACCCAAGGTGGTAACTCCCTCGGCACCACCCCATGATGTCAGATCTTTCCCACTGGAAGCAAGATCGATGTGCCACTGGCCAGGGGAGGTCGGGTGGGTCAGTGTGAATGTACACCATATACCACTCCTAGAACTACTGTTACAGGTGAGTAACTTTTTTTCAGGGATGTGGATATGGTGTACTTCACACACTTCTGTCAGACTCCTAGCAGTTCTCTGGGAGGAGGGGGCAAGGCGCATGCCCCCTATTTAGGAAAGAGAGACTGGAGAACTGAGGCCCCAAAACCAGCATCCCGGCATGACTCAAGGTTGATGCGGGAGTGGGAAATAAAGGTGAATGCCGACTTCCAGGTAGCAGCCCTGAAGATTTCCTGGATAGGGACATCCCTGGAAGGCCACCAAGGTAGAAGTATGACACGTGGAATGAGCCCTCAGCCCTACAGGAGGCTCTCTACTGCCAACCTATAGCAGAGGTTGATGCAGGAAATAATCCGTCTGCCAATCGTCCACTTAGCTGCCCGTCTGCCAGACGCAGCTTCACCGTAGGTGACAAATAGCTGGCAAACCTCTCCCTGAACTCCAGCCATGCACCCCTTGTAATAGGAGAGCGCTCATCGCAGGTCCAAGGTATGGGGCCTGTGATCGACCTCTGAGGTGTCACTAGTGAAGTACACCGGGAGATTGATCACCTGGTTAAGGAGAAAGTCAGGCACAGCCTTCAGGAGGAACTTCGGGCTGGGGCGAAGGACAACCTCGTCCCTGTGGAAGACCAGGTAGGAAGACTCCACCAAGAGTACCTGGAGCTCATTGATCCTTCTGGCTGATGTGACAGCCACCAGGAATATGGTCTTCCATGACAGGTGAGGCATCTCACACCTGTGCATTGGTTCGAATGGCTTACCCATGAGCATTGCCAACACCAGCAGCAAGTCCCAGGGTGGTGGTAGGTCACGTACTGGAAGGGAAATTAGATCAAAACCTTTAAAAAAGCACCAGAAACCACCTTCTCCTGTGACACCGACTGCATACTGGCCCACACCCAGTAAGCAGAGATGGCTGCCTGGTGCACCTTAAGGGCCGCCGACCGAAGGCCCAACAGAGAGAAACCAAGGTAGTCAAGAAAGCTAGCCCCCGAACAAGATAATGGGTCCACCCACTTGCCAAGGCATCAAATTGAGAACCTCTTCCATTTGAAGGCATAGCATTTTCATGTCGACTCCTTCTGAGAAGCTTCAACTACAGCGAGGACATCATCTGAGAAACCCAAAGCCTGGAACTCTAGCCGCTCAGGAACCAGGCTGTCAGGTGCAGGGATTGAAGGTCCACATGGATTACCTTCCCCTGACTGAAAGAGAACAGGTACAGAGGGAGGCGCCGCAGGAGCCTGTTGCTGAGGCAGAGTAGACCGGGGTATCAGAACTGGAGAAGCCAGTCCAGAGCCACTAGGATCATCTGTACCTCATCTCTCTTAGCCTTGAGCAGCACCTTGTGGATCAAGGGAAAGGGAGGAAAGGCACAGAGAAGGCCCGGGGTCCAGGGCCTTCGAGACGGCATCCCCTGAAGCGCTCCCTGCTGAGGGGGGTGGGCACAGTACAGCCTCAGCTTTGCATTCTCCCTAGAGGCAAACAGGTACACCAGAGGGGTGCCCCATTGGGAGAAGAGACTGTGTACTGCCATATGATGGAGGGACCACTCACGAGACACCTTACCCACACAGCTGAGGGCATTCACCAGCTGGTTGGAGTCACCAGCCAAATGGAAGGCCAGGAGATTGGCATCCAGGCTGAGCATGAAGGTCCATATGCGGCGAGCTTCCCTGCACAAAGGAAGGGAGTGCATCCCGCCCTGTTTATTGAGGTAGTGCATGGTCATGATGTTGTCCGTCTGGATCTAAATGACCTGACCCTGAATGTGTGCAGTAAAGGTTGTCAGGGCCAGCCAAACTGCCCGAAGCTTCAGCATGTCGATATGGCATTGAGACTCCTCAGGGATCCACAGCCCATGGAGACTCTGGTCCCCCAGTCCATCAGGGAGGCATCGGTTATTAGGATGACCGTCAGCTCTCGGCGGACAAATGGGATCCTTTCCAGCAGATGTTCCGGGACTAGCCACCACTGGAGGGTGTCCCACATCAGCTGGGTCACAGTGAGCAGCTGGTCAATGTGGCTCCTGCACTGAGACCACTGGTGGGTAAGCTCTCACTGCAGAGAATGCATCCTCAAGCGGCCCAACAGACCATACTGGTGCATGCTGCCATGTATCCCAAGAGGCACAGAAAGTCTCGAGCAGGGTGCAACTGCCCAAACTGAAATGATCGGCAAAGGAGAAGTAAGCCTCCGCCCAGTCCGCTGGAAGCAGAGCCCCGCCTCTGCAAGAGTCGAGCTCTACCCCAATGAAATGAATCTTTTGCAAGGGGATGAGTTTCGACTTGACCTCGTCTACCTGAAGGCCAAGGGACATGCAGGTCTGGAGGGAGAGATTTCTGCCACCCCACCTCCTCCCTGGAGGGACCTGCTAAGAGTCAGTTGTCCAGGTAGGGGTAAACCTGGACCTCTCGGTGCCTCAGGTAGGCTGTCACCACTGCAGTGCATTTGGTGAAGACCCTGGGAGCTGAAGAAAGGCCAAAAGGTATGGCCTGGAACTGGAACAGAATCCCCTCTGCTTGGAACCAGCAGTGGGATGAATGGATTGGGACGTAAAAGAATGCATCCTGAAGATCCAAAGAGCAGAACCACATGTTCTGTTCCAGAGATGGTGTGATCCGAGACAGAGTGGCCATCCTGAAAGTGCGCAGCCAAAGAAATGTGTTCAGGTCGTGCAGATCTAAGATAAGTAGCCAGCCAGCCCCCCCCCCCCGGTCCGTTTTGGTAACAGAAAGTAACTGGAGACAAACCCTGGGTGTACTGGAGGATCCGAGACAGAAGCCACTACCTCCCTCTGGAGGAGTTGGGCAATGTCATCTCGAAGGACTGACAGAATGTCGGCGGACACCATGTCCTCCTGTGAGGCGCAGGCTCGGCAAGGTGGGTAAGCCTCGAATTCCAGAGGCAGATCCTGACCGACCAACTCAAGGACCCACCTGTCCATGGTAACAACAGACCAGGTGGAAAAGAAGTGGTGGAGCTGGCTTCCCATGGGAGAACCCAGGGGAGTCAGGACAGGCATGAGACAGGCACCCCTCATCCTGTCACTGGGCAGGCTTGGAGGCGGAGGAGGGACCGGCTGAAGGAGTAGCAGAACCTTGATGACCTGGTTTCCGGACAATCAAAGCAACAGACTTCGGTTGGGGATGCCAAGCCTGGGCCTGCTGCCTAGCTGGGACAGCTCGGCCACAGGGGCAGAGAGGAGTGGAAAGGGCTTCTTCTTTTAAGCCTTAGAGCCCTTGGGATCCTTCTGGGCAGAGGTCACCAAGTCCAAAGTGGCATAGGGCGTCTCAATATGAGAGGTGCCCTTTGACCCCAGCCTGAACAAGTCAGTGCCCAAGAAGGGGACATCCTCCAACTTGTGATGGGTATCTGCTGTAAAGGTCAAGTTTCTCTGCAAAGTCCTGCAGCGCAAGGCAACCGCGGCTGTCACGGACCAGGTACAAGAGTCACAAATATCCTTGTCTATCTGGAGCAGTTTAGCTACAGCTCGGCCCTGATCCCAAAACTGCTTGACCATGGTTTGTAAGTCGGCCAGGAGCTGGGGAAGCACCTCGTCGAGTGAGCCTAAAAGGGCATGAGCGAAGTGAGCCATCAAAAGGGTCAAACTTGCCTGCCAAAGGCTGGCACAGGAGGCAACATAGACCTTTTTGGCCATATGATCCAGTTTCTTGGATTCCCTGTCAGGAGGCTTATCCACGTCCCCAACATTGCCAGTACACCGGAAGACAAAATTGGCCACCAGACCCTCAGCCAAGGGATGTTCAGTGACTACCAAGAGGGAATCGGTAGGAATTGCATACTTGCGAGCCATCTGGGCCAAAGGCACAGGGCAAGAAGCCAGATGCTGCCAAAGCTCCAGAGCAGGGCCAAGAATGGCCTCAGCAACTAGGAAGACTTCTCTAGGGGAATCACCCTAGTCGAGAATCTTGGTGAGCAGGTACTTAGGGCTCCATTGAAAGACCTGTAAATTACTAGACAAGTCGGAGAAGACCTGCAAAGTAAGCGGGACCATGCTCCTCTGACAAATTCTCAGCCGATTCGACATCCATCAGTCAGGAGTGTAAAGAGGTGTCCTCCAACTCTAAGGATTCATCTAACAGCGGTCGACCGCCAGAGTCCTCGCTGACCTTACGGGCCGAATCGAGTCAGTCACCGTCAGCCGCCGCAGATGCCGGGGGGCAACAGGCGTCCGGGGGGGGGGGGTTTGGACCCATGGGCAGCTGTTTGGGAGCTGCTCCATCTGGATCGGTAGAGAAGCCAGAACAGGACAAGGCATATCCGGCTGAGCCGGAGTAGATTGAGGCCTGGGTGGCAGGGCCATGGTACAGAGGAGGTAGGAGCTGGAAGCGGAGTACACATGAGCTGGTGCCACATAAGCTCCTTACAGTGTCGACGCATTTTGCGCCGAATCCTCTCCTTGTCTGAGGAGGAAGTAGAGGAGACGTAGCGGCAACGCCACCTGCCTGAATGTCGAGTGGGAAAGTACAGTTGCGTTAAGAACTTACTGTAACAGCAGATCTTTGAGAGGAGCTCTTGCAGCAGATAATACCATTAGGACTGAAGCCATCAGGCATCAGGACCCCACGGAAAACTTGTAGCTAGTAGTCTGAGGCAGGGGATCGCCCCTGTCAGCTCCTCCCGATGTCAGACGTGGTATAAAGGGGGTGATCCCCTGGTGCCATCTCAGTTCTCCCGACGGAGACCCGGCTATAGAAAACTGGAGAACTGAGCAGAAAATCTCCACCATGCTCTGGTGACAAAAACGCCTAAATACTATCCCAGGGGACAGAGGGTGGGAAATCCACCTGCCGCAAGAGCTCCTCTCTAAGATCTACTGTTACAGTAAGTTCTTACGTAACTGTACTGTCCGTCTTTGAGGGTGGTGCTCTTGCAGCAGGTAATACCATTAGGGACGGAGTCTCAAGCAGTACCCAAGGATAGACCCAGGTCTGAGAGTGGTGGTGGATAATGAGGAAGCATCTAAGAGAGAAGGCCTTGTAGGACTGCCAGTCCAAACCCTGCTCTCTTTCTGGATGCAATGTCCAAGCTGTAGTGTCTGATGAAGGTGAGGACTGAATTCCACGTAGCTGCCACACAAATGTCTGCCGAAGAGACATTTTGTAGCGCTGCAAAAGAAGAAGCCAGCGCTCTAGTGGAGTGGCCCCTTGCGGTGCCTGGAAGAGGCCAGTTATGATGCTCATAACAGAACAAAATACACTGTACTAGCCAATGGGCTAGAGATTGTTTAGAAACAGGGGCTCCCAGCATCCACTTAGCGAATGAGACTAACTGGTCCGACTGTCTGGAGGAGTGGGTCCTGTGCAGGTAGTCCCTAAAATACGATGAACATCCAAGGTGTGCAAAAGTGCATCACCTTGGTTGGAAAACTCGGGGTAATAAATCGGATGGGCTGATATCCTTGTTAAGGGTCAGCATGGATACCACCTTCGGCATGAACCTGGGATTCATGCACAAGTTCACCCCGTACATACGGAAGGCTATACAGGATTCCTTACACATCAGGGCCTGGTGCTCGGAAACCCTTCAAGCCGAGGTAATGGCTACCAAAAGGAGAGTCTTCCATGAGAGGAAGCGCAGCTCACAAGAAGCTGCTGACTCGAAGGGGGGAAGGGTTAGCTTCTTCAGGATGAAAAGAAGGTCCTAAGGAGGAACTATGTCCCTCTTGGGAGGCCTGATATGCAAGACCCCTCTTAGAAACGTCTTGCAGGCATCGAGTTGTGCCAGATACTTACCTCCGAAAGGGTCATGATACGCGAAAATTGCACAGATGTGCACCTTGATGGACAAATAGCTCAGTCCCAAATCCAGAAGGTGACGGGAGATATTCTAGCACTTGCCCAGTCGGACAACCCAGAACATTCAAGGCATGAGCTATAGCCCACAAACAGAAGCGTTTCCATTTCTGAGCGTAGGTGGCCCTGGTGGAAGGCTTCCTTGCTGCAACCAGTACTTCTGCCACCTTGCTTGACACCCCTAATCTCTCTTCTGCTAAGAGTGCAGGAGCCACACATGCAGGTGAAGAGAATGAAGAGCAGGATGGACTAATGGACCCTGCTCTTGTGAGAGCGAGTGAGTGGAGAGTGGCAACTGGACTGGGGGTTCCAGTGAACAGTTGCTGAAGCAACGGAAAGCAGATTTGGCGAGGCCACAGAGGAGCCACCAAAATCATTCTGGCTCCCTCTGATTGCAATTTGAGTAACACTCGCTGAATGAGTGGAAAGGGAGGGAAGGCGTACAGGAACTTCTCTGTCCAAGAGAAGCACAATGCGTCTAGCCAGAAAACACCAGGCCCTGGAACAAGCGAGCAAAAATTTTGCAGTTTGGCGTTGCACGGGGACACAAAGAGGTCCAACTCTGGAAGGCCCCAGTGAGCAAACAGGTAGCCTGCAACTTCTTGGAGCAGTAGAGTGGCTGGGACTGCCGGCGAGGATGTTCTGGGCCCCAGGCAGATGAATTGCAATAAGGTCCAGATGGAGTTCTACTGCCCAGTCCCACACTCTCGTGGCCTCCCTGCAAAGGGGTTACGAATGAGTTCCTTCCTGTTTGTTGATGTAGAAGACCACTGGAGTGTTGAATGTCTGCACCAAGAGAGGACCAAGAGAGAGTTGGTCTTTGAATGCCATTAGAGCATTCACAACAGCTCTCATTTCCAGAACACTGATATGTAGAGAGCTCTCTGTGACAGACCAAGACCCCCGGGGCCTGTGATCCCCCAAATGCGCCCCCAGCCATAAAAAGAGGCATCTGTGGTCAGAGTTTGGAGAGGAGTGGCTCTCCAGAAAGGAACTCCTCTCGCAAGATTGTCGGGGCTGAACCAACAGTTTACAGAGCGGTGAACAGCCCGGGTGATCCGGATTTGGAGATACAGATCATCCGATTGGTCCCACTGGACTTTGAGGTGCCACTGTAGAGTCCTCATATGAAGTCTGGCTTGGGGTACCGTGGCTATAGCTGAAGCCATGTGGCCTAGGAGCTGTAGAACTGTCCGGGCAGTGGAAAAGGGGGCATGTAGCAGCCCCCTAGCCAAACTCCGAAGGAGGTCTGCCCGATCTAGGGGCAGAAAGGCTCTTCCCTGAACAGTGCCCAGAATGGCTCCTATGAACTGCAGTCTGTGCTGGCCAGGGATGAGACTTTGGCCAATTTACAGTAATCCCCAGGGTGGGGGAAAAAAGGGCCTGCGTTTGTCGTAGGGTGATTTGACCAGGCAGAGTGGAGCCAATAGTCTACGTAAGGGTAGACAAAGTGGCCTCTCCAGCAGAGGGCCGGCGCTACCATGGCCAGGCATTTGGTGAAGACCCTGATGGCTGAACAAAGTCCGAAAGCGAGTACCCAGAATAGGTAGTACTTGCCCCTGAACCT
Organism: Neoceratodus forsteri; assembly: GCA_016271365.2. Taxonomy (NCBI): domain Eukaryota; kingdom Metazoa; phylum Chordata; order Ceratodontiformes; family Ceratodontidae; genus Neoceratodus; species Neoceratodus forsteri. The sequence goes on from CM057451.1 coordinate 237,404,401, forward strand.
GAAGCGAAGAAACCTTCTGTGAGACTTCAGGACCTTGCTATGCCTGTAGGTGTCCTGCATATCTAGGGAGCACAGCCAGTTCCCCTGCTGAAGCAGGGGAAAAAGGCTTGCCAAAGTGACTATTCGAAACCTCTGGCATTTTACAGAGAGGTTGAGCTGGCCGAGGTCCAGAATTGGACGAAGGTTTCCCGTTTTCTTCCGAACCAGGAAGAAGCGGAAATAAAACCCTGTCTCTCACTGGGCCTGTGGGGCCTTTTGAATGGCTCTCTTTTCCAGAAGCCGATTAATCTCTGCTTCCAGAAGAAGACCGTGCTCCTGTGGACAACGGGCCGTGGGGGTTGTCCGGCAGGACAGACATGAACTCTATCGAATACCCTTTCTGAATGGTATCCAGTACCCATTGGTCTGCAGTGATACCGGACCATTCGAGAGGGTAGAGCGTAAACCACTCTCCTACCTGCTCGGTCAGTCTGTCCCCGGGGCGGCAGAGGGGGTGGTAGGGGCCTGGGCCCTGGGAGCTTTAGGTTGCTTGAGGCCCTGGGAACCTTGAGGGGCAGGGTGACCCCGCCTCTTGAATCCCTTACCTTGAGACTGCTTAACGCCTTGTCCTGCCCTTGACCTCTATGAAAAGGTGGGGTTCTTGGGGCTGTGACTTGTACATTCGGTGTACATCCACCATGGCTTTCCCGGACTCCTGAAGCTGTTTCACCATCTGTTCAAATTCAGGGCCAAATAAAACAGGGCCCTGAAAAGGAGAGTCCAGAATGGATTCCTGAAGGTCCGGTTGGAAACCTGTAATTCTGAGCCAGGGCTGTCGCCTCATACAGATTCCTGAGGTGGCGGCCCTGGAAGCCATATCTACAACGTCATAAGAACACCGGAGGGCATGCTTGTCCACATCCAGGCCTGACTGGGCACATGCTAAGATCTCCTGTTTGGAGTCTGAGTCAGGTTGGGTATCTTCTAAGTCCATGGTCTTTCTCCACAGGGACTGCTGGTAGGTGATCATATGGGCCATAAAGTTCAGTGACCCGATGGTCCCAGTAGCAGAGGAGAAGACCTTACGGCCCCATCCATTTAGTTTCTTGGAAACTGGGCCGGGAAGTTGGGAGCTTAAATGTTTCAGTTGAGCTCCTCTTCTGTGGGCAGCCGTAAGAACTAGAGAGTTAGCCTTTGGCTGTTCTGCCAGGAAAGGCTCAGATTTGTGAGGCTTATAAAGTCTATCTGCCTTCCTTGGAACTGCCGGGATAGAGGATGGTGTATGCCAAGTGAGGCGAGTAACATCCTGGAAGAGCTCCAGAAAAGGTGGAATCACCAAGGAACTTGGCCAGGCATTTACGCTCCGGGTCTAGGCCCTCGGTGTCCCATTCATATATGCCCTGGATGTGCCCCATGGTGTCAAGGAATGAGGGATCATCCGGAGGGGACCGTGAATAATCCTTAGGTTCTGGCGAGGGAGGACAGAAGCCTCCGTCCGATATATCAGAGTATATGCCTGCCTCATCCGAGGAGGACGTGATGGGTGGGGATGATGGGGATAAAGTTCGCCTCCTTTGTTTCGCTTTTGGATGAGGACTTGGGTGCTCATCCTGGTTTCCGAGGCTCCAGGGTGGGAATGGGGTCCCATGGGTGGCGGAGGAGGGACCTTATCCAGGGGTCGGTATAAGAGGTCCCCTTTTACAGTGTTCCACCAGGTGGTGAAGAGGTTACCAACATCTTCCACTGGGACGATCGCGGGCGCCGGGTTGGAGGGGCTGGGTGTCTGGTTGTTAGGGGCAGGCGTCTGGTCCTGAAGCCCGGCATCAGTAGGCCGGCGATCGGTATCCGGCGTGGTTTTGATGGGCATCTGGTCCCTCGGGGGAGGGGCAGACGGCTAATCCTCATTCGGCAACCGCCCCATGTCTGGCGTCGGGGAGTGGGTCGTTTGTGTAGGTGACCAGCTAGGTGGGCGCTTGTCTGGGGGAGGGCGCACCTTAGCCTGGGGTGGAAGGTTCTTCGGAACTTCTCTTCTCCGAAGAACTAGGCCTGTCCTGAGCCCTGGGCAGGCTTTCCTGGGTCGACCCTGTGGTTTTTGGAGGTCGATGAGCCAGGGAGGTGAAGTGGTGTCTTGCTGAGGCCGACTCCTGGTGGTGTCCTTGGGAAGGAGCAGGAGTGGATTTGGAGGAGTGGGAAGGTTCGGATGGCAGGGCTGGAACCGAACCAGACCTCTTGCTGGACAAAGAAGACTACGCCTGTTTGGCTGTTGACTGAGGGCAGGATTCAGACCTGGCCCGATCCTTCTTGTGGTGATGCCCCCGGCCTATGTTTAGGTTCTCTAGCAGGAGAGGATAAGCTGGCCCCGATCCTCGTTGCATGGCCACAAGTTTTTTTCTCCAAAAGGAAGGTTTTAAGGGCATGGGCTCTTCTGGCGCATGTCTTTTGGTTAAATTTCTGACAGTGGGTGCAGGAGTCAGGCTGGTGTTCTGAGCCTAGGCAGGCCGCAGGGCCGTCTTTGGCTAGGATCTGCTTCCCGCACGTACACTTAAGACTTTCACCGTGGTGGTGAGGGTGACTACATAAACAAGGCGAAGGTTGAAATTAAAGAAGAAAACTACTTATCTGACATTCGAGGCTGTTGACTGCTGAAGGAGGCATCCAAGGAGCTGAACTATGCAGGTCAACGGCGGGAAAAGAACTGGGATGGCGCCACGGGACCGCCCCCTTTGTACCATGTTTGACGTCCGGTGGCGCAGACTTCGGGGGCTGTCCCCTGCCTCAGACTGCTAGCTACAAGTTTTTCGTGGGGTCCTGACGCCCGACTGCTTCAGTCCTAATGGTATTACCTGCTGCAAGAGCTCCACCCTCGAAGACAGATCGGCTATTCCAACGTTGCCTGCTCGACTCGGGACTTCTAGATCAGGATCTCAACCATCAGAGCCAGTGACGGTGGGTCTCAGAGGAAGCTGGCATAAGCAGAGGATCCTCCGGGTTCACTGGCTCCTAAAGCAGAGGGAGCGGATCAGCAATCTGGTCCGACCCTCCCTGGGAGGTAATAGGCAGGACCAAAGTCTTTGAGAGGGAGGGAGTATCGGCCTCATCTGGCAAGAGAAATCGACAGGTTTGATAGACTGGCATCTCAACCAACTGGCTTGACGGGGAGAACATGGAGCCAGCAGCCTAGGCCGAAGGACCGACCATAGCTGAAACCTCCGTGGATGCGCGGGAATCCGAAGCCCAAGAGCGCTCATGTTGCCACGATCGACGAAGAGACTTTCTCAGTTTCTTTTTTTGAACACAGATTTTGTGCACGAAAAAAGACCCTGCTCAAAGGTAGGAAGGGCCTGGCACAGATCTTGGAATGCCCCTGAAAAGGTGGCGACCAAAAGAAGAGGGGAAAAAAGGCTGAAGCTGAAGCATGCTCCACGGCCTGAGCCACAGGTTCTTTAAATGCCGCCAAATGTTCTGCAGACCCCACAGGCGTGCAGACCAACCGACAGGCATGTCTGGATTTAATGGGAGGATCCCATTCATCCACAAACCCCAACAGAAGTCGTGCATGCCCGTCTCTTAACGTGGAAGGATGCAAGGTGCCACACAGGCCACACGCCTGGGGATCATGTTCATGGCCAAGGCAATAGATGCACATGGTATGCAGGTCCGCCAGGGACATCATCTGCCCGCACAAGCATTTTTTTTAAATCCCAGTGTCTACTTTGAGTCATCCACCACAGACGAGGTGAAAGAATCAACTAAAGATGAAGAATTCGTAATGCGAAAAGTTTTTAGAAAGCAAAGGGCCAACTCAGCGTGAGAGCGGTAAGGAGAGAACCTACTTTCAGCAGAAAGGAAGCTCTGACATTACAGGGTGGTGCTTAGGGAGTTACCATCCAGACGGCTGGGAGGAGCCAGCTTGAAGACTTTCTGGCAGGAGACTTAAAGGGAAAGCATACTGCCAGAAGCGTAGCTAGTACACCATTATCCACATCCATAGAACCTCCTTTTCCAAGAGAGGGACAACACGTCTCACCAGAAAACTCCAGGCTCTGGAACAAGTGAGCAGAAAGTAGCAGTTCTGCATGAAGTGGGGGACGCAAAAAAATTTCCAACTCTGGACAACCCACCGGTCATACAGCTCTTCCACCAGTGAGGTCAGGAGTTTCCACTCATGATCTCGAAATAGGAACCGGATTAGGCTGTCCACCAAGATGTTTTGGTCTCTGGGAATGTGGACAGCATTCCAGTCCATGATCTATTGCCTAATACCAGACCCTCAACGCTTCCCGACATGTGGTAAGAGTTGGTCCTTCCCTGCTTGTTGATATAATGAACCACGCTGGTGTTGTTCATCAGAATTAGGAATGGACCCAAGGAGAGATGTGTTTGGAAGGCCTGCAGAGCATAGAGAACTGCTCGCATCTCCAAGACATTTATGTGAAGACCAGCCTCCACAGAGTTCCACCTCCCTTGGGTCTGGTGGGCCCCATGATGGGTCCCCCAGCATAGATCCAAGGCATTCGTTGTGAGGATCTGCTGCAGGGGAGGAATATAAAAAGGTAACCCCCCCCCCCCCCAAGAGGTTGCTGGGCTCCAGCCATCACAACAGCACCTTCTTGACCAGACTGGAGACCAGGACTGGCTGCTCCAGATCATCCACTAGTTGATCCCACTGGACCCAAAGAACCCTAACGTGCAGCTAAGCTAGAGGAACTGCAACAACAGCTGCGGCCATAAGTCCCAAAATACACAGAAAGACCCAGGCTGAGATGTGGCGGCTGGAGTAAATCAGGCGGGCTTGAACCATCAAATGATCCATTATGTCGTGGGGAAGACAGCCCATCCCATGGGCAGTATCCAAGACCACCCCAATGTACCGGGTAAGTTGATGGAGATTCCCAAAGCCTGGAAGAGGAGGCAGGTGGAGTCCAGGGTTTGGAGCAGGCACTCCCTGGATGGAGCTGCTAGCAGCCTGTCATCCAGGTAAGGAAATACACAGAATCCCTTATGTCTGAGGGCACCTGCCACCACTACCAAGCACTTGGTGAACACCCGGGGGCTGCTGAGGATAAGCCAAACTGTATAGCGCAGAACTGAAAATAGGCCCCCTGAAAATTGAAGATGAGAAGGCACCTGTGAGAGGTGCACACCTCAATGTGCAGGTACACAACCCTGCATGCCTACGGAGCAAATCCAGTCCACCTGGTGTAACGGGCAGCAGTCTCTGAAGGGTGATCATCCTGAACCTTTTGTACTGGATGAACAGATTAAGCTGACTGAGGTCCAGGATTGGCCTGAGATACCTGGTGCATTTGGGGACTAGGAAAAAGTGAGAGTAGAAGCCCTACCCTTGCTGGGACTTTGGGACAAGCTCTATAGCCCTTTTTCGAAGCAAAGCATGGATTTCTTCCTAAATTAGTAGGGTGCGATTTGGAAGGTAAAAGGACTGAATTGGAAGGCTGTCCGAAGGCCACTCCAGCAGTTCTAGCGAGTGACCTTGAGCTATGAGCTGTAGGAACCAACCATCGGAAATTATTTCACTCCACCTGTCTAGGTGGAGAGAGAAGCGACCAGCTACGATTGCCTCCTGCGTTAATGGAGGTAGGGGGTCTGTGGAACACCATCTGGAGCTTTTGCTGATGGAGGGGTTGGGGGTAGGCAGGGCAGATGCCGCTACCCTCCACTTGCCTTGGGGTTTAGCTGACATCTGGGACTGTCTGGCAGCAGCCCAGCGAAAGGAGGTTCTCTGTCCTGATTGGGTTGTATATGGTATAAGGAGTGGAGAGATGTAATGGCTCACCCCAAGGCCTGGAGCCCAGAGAGGATATCCTCTACATCACCTCCAAAAAGGAGGCTGCCCCTTAAGAAAAAAATACTTACCATAGTAATCTTATTTCTTCCAAGGGAATCTTTACTGTGCTCTGACATACAGTTAGCCTTCATCATTCAACTGCCCCAGAGAAGAAAGAGTTAAAGAACCTATGCAAATAGTATAACATTGATAGGTTCGAGCTTGGTTTTCAAACTACTGTCCCTGGTGCATTCTATGTAACTGTCAGATTCTTACGGAGTATGTACAAAAAACTATATACAATCTATGCCATCCTCCATAACTAAATTCCCCTAAGAACTACAATCCTCCCCTTAAATAAGACATCTGAAAAGATTCAGGTCACAGATGCCCAAAAACCACCAACCAAACAGGTTTCAACAACAAAAACATGAACAGCTGGAGTGCAGTGCCCATCAGGTTATAGTAGTGGAGGTAGGGTGGGAGCTCAGAATACAGTAAAGATTTCCTTGGAAAACAAGATTACTATGGTAAGTAATTTAGCCAGGAAATCTTTACTGTATCCTGACATATGCAGACTACCAAGCAGTACCTTTGGAGGTGGACCTACGACCTATTTAGGAAACAGGCTCTGCAGTACTGCTGTGCCAAACCTGGCATCACTTCTAGCCTGGGTGCCCAGATAACAGTGTTTAGTAAAGGTGTGAACAGTTTTCCAGGTGGTTGCTTTACAAATTTCTAACAAAGGAATATCTCTGGCAGCTGCAAGAGATGCAGCTGTACCCCTGGCGGAATGAGCCCTGAGGTCCACTGGGGGTTCCTTGCCCCGTTTGCTGTAGCAAAACTAATACGTGCAACAATCCAGTGTGCAGTGGTCCTTTTTGAAGCTGGTTTGCCTTTCCCCACTTCTCCATAGGTCAGGAATAGCAGAGTATTCTGTCTGTGGCCCTTCGTATGGTCCAAGTAATAGCTGATAGCACTCAACATCTAGGCTATGCAGCCTGTGTTCTCCTGAACTGGAGTGATCAGTGAAAAAGACAGGCAGGGTAATGGACTGGATGAGATGAAAATCAGACACCACTTTGGGAAGGAACTTCCTGTTGGTTCTGAGTAGTACCTTGTCCCCTATGGACTGAAATGTAGTTAGGCTCTGTGGAGTTCACTAATCCTCCTGGCTGAAGTAACTGCCACTAAAAAGACTGTTTTCCAAGTCACATACTTGAGATCTGCTGAGGACATAGGCTCAAATGGGGGTTGCATTAGCTGTGCCATGCAAATGTTCAAGTCCCAAAAGGGGGGCTGGTTCCCTGTGTGGGGGATGCAAATCAAGAAATCCTCTGAAGAACTTCCTGAAAACTGGATTGGAAGCCAAAGAATTGCCCTTACCCGCTGAGGTAGGTAGAAACAGCTGCTAAGTATACCTTGAGGGTAGACGGCTTAAGGCCTAGGGAATGAAGGTGGACCAAGCAGTCCAACAGAACTGTAAGCCCAGCCTGATAAGGATCTATGACCTTCTGCTGGCACCAAATGGTAAACCTCTTCCATTTAGTGGTGCAAGTTTTCCTGGTAGAGGGCTTCTGAGAGACCCTTAGGACCTCAAGGACCCTTCCAGAAAAATGCAGATTTGCATATTCTAAGTCTTCAAGAACCAGGCCATGAGCCTGAGGGATTTGAGGTTGGGGTAAAGGATCCTCCCCTGGGAGGATGTCAGCAGGTTGTGCTTCCTGGGGAGGCAAATCAGTCTGGAGATTGACCGGGACAAAAACAAGGAGTACCAAGGCTGCCTGGCTCATTCCGGAGCTATGAGGATCATGGTTGCTGGCTGGGATCTGAGCTTGTTCAGCACCCTGAGCAACAGGGGAAATGGGGGTTGGGGGAGGAGGCGTACAGGAACTTCCCTGTCCAGTCCAGTATTAGTGCATCTAGTGGCACCCTGCCCACTGCAGGAGGCCTGCAGCAAAACTGGGGCAGCTGGTGATTAATAGGGGCTCCAAAGAGGCCCATCTCTGGAGTGCCCCATCTTCTGAAGATGGCCTGCAGGATCAGTCTGTTAAGAGACCACTCATGGTGGTTTTGATTGATCCTGATCAGTGCATCTGCTAGAACGCTGTCCTTGCTTGGAAGATGGACTATGAGAGAGAGGCCCTATGGGGAATATGCCAGACTCCAAATTTTCATAGCCTCTGTGCACAGCAGGGTGGACCTTGTGCCCCATTGCTTGTTTATGTAATACATAGTTGTGGTGTTGTCTGTCCTGATTTGCACCACCTTGTCCTGGACCAGTGAGGCAAATGACTGGAGGGCCAGAAAGACTGCCCTGAACTCCAACAGATTTATGTGCAGTAGTGTCTCCTGCTATAACCATGTACCGTGTACAGTGTGCTCTCCCAGCTGGGCACCCCATCATAGGAGGGAGGCATCTGTAGTCAACACTACTGTTGGAGACTTCTGCTAGAATGGTACTCCTTTCCTGAAGTTGTCCCTTTCCTGCCACCACTGCAGTGCTTGAAAGAGTCCCTGTACTAGTTTTAATACGGAGTCCTTTTTCTGAGACCAGTGGGACCTGAGGTGGAACTGTAGGTCTTATTTGAAACCTGGCTCCTTGCGCTGTTGCTGCTGAGGCTGCCATGTGGCCCAACAGTTGTAGAAAGTGTCTTGCCGGTCTGGGGGTATGAAGCTGGAAGGAGCTTACCAACTGTACCAGGCTGTCCACCCTTTCCTGAGGAACACTCTGAGTGTCCAACTCTGCTCCTATGAAATCCTGGAAGTGGACCGGCCACAAAACTGACTTTTCTCAGTTCACCAGGAATCCTAGAGACTGTATTGTAGCTTGTGTGAGCACTAGGGCTTCCCTTACCTGCTAAGGGGACTGCCCCATGACAAACCAGTCGTCTAGATAAGGGAACACTGTTACCCCCTGCCTTCTCAAATGTGCCACTACCACAGCCAGACACTTTGTGAACACCCTTGGGGCAGAGGAGACCGAAAGGCAGAGCTCTGAACGGGTAATGGCCTGATGGCAATCTGAACCTGAGGTACTTTCTGTGAGATTGTCTGATGGGGATGTGGAAATAGGCATCTTTGAGGTCTAAGAATGCCAACCAGTCTCCCCGCCTGAGAGTGGGGAGAATCACTGCCAAGGTGACCATCTCGAACTTTGGCTTGATATCGGTTTAGTGCTCCCAGGTCCAGTATGAGTCACCACTCCCCATTCTTCTTTAGGGTTAGGAAATAAAACCTTGAGTAAAATCCTTTTCCCCTCTGTGAGGTTGGGACAGGTTCCACTGCGCCTCTGCCAGTAGAAGGTTGACTACCTCCGATTCTTGCAAGGCCTTTTCTACTGGGGTTTCAGGTTTGAACAGCCTTGCCCTCAGTTTTGGGATGCCCTTGAAAGTGAGAGCAAGACACTGGCTCACTACTTCCAGGACCCACCTGTCTGTGGTAATGGCTTGCCATGCCAGGAAGTAGTGAGCCAGTCTGCCACCTACCAGTACTGGGGAGGCGACCCAGACAGACACATCAAGTGTTCTGCTTTGCCTGTGTCCTGGCCTGGGTGGGGGCTCGGGTCAGGATGTGTTACCCCTTCTACCCCTGCCTCTAAAGTAGCCACGCTGCTGCTGGTAGTCTGGGAGAGCCTACTTCCCCTACTTTGGTGCCTCTGGGAGGTGGATGCCTTCTCTTTCGCAGAGGCACTTTTATAAGCTGCCTTGTATTCATCCATCTTCTTCATGTAAGCTTCTGTTTGTCCACCAAACAAAGAATTCTGCTCATAAGGAAAATCTAATACCTTAGTTTGGGTATCTTGAGAAAGGGTAGTGGCCCTGAGCCAAGCAAACCTTCTCAGGGATACTGAAGTTGCCATAAGCCTGGCAGCAGTGTTGTTGGCATCCACTGCCATGTGGAATTAGTATTTGGAAGCCTCAATGCCACATGTGGCAGTCTCCTCTAGATCAGCTGCTAGTGCAGGAGGAGCTTTGCTGACCAGCTCCAAGACTGAGTTCCAGAGACTTTTGGTCTCTGGATACATAAGCCATATAAGTAGCCTGTCTAATGGCCAAAGAGGTCCTGTCTAAAGGCCAAAGAGGCCCCCAAATAGCCTTTTTTTTTTGCCATAGACTTGATTTTCCAAGAATCCCTGTCAGGGGGATGACTGTCACAGGCAGCTGCCTATACCACCCTCCTCACGGCTGGGGTGACTGAAGAGAAATTTAGCCCCATTTCTAGCCAAATGATATTTCCTTTCCATTTTCTTATCCACTGGGGAGACAGAGGTAGGCATTTTTAAGATTTTCAGGACTTACCTCTTCAGTGACTTGTGGATGGGGAGCAGTAAACCTTTTGTAGCTGCCAAATCCATCATCTCCATATAATTTGGCTCTTCCTCCTCCTCCTCAGTGGTCTCCTGAGTAGGAAGGTCCAGAGTCTTTGCCACTTGTTTCATAAAAGAGAAGTGAAAAGAGAAATCCTCAGGATGTTGAGTGAGAGACCCTAACTCCTGCAGTTCTGGCGGGAACTCAGATTCAATAGGGTCCCCAAGATCATCGTCTTCCTCCTCTTCATAATAGGGGTCCGGTTCAGCCGAACCAGGAACCAAAGAAGCAACCGTTAGTATGAACCAGTGTTTGAATCAGTGGTTGCCGAGGTACTTGCTGCGGAACTGGAACCAAACCGCCAGGAATATTCTGCAGCAACTGAATAATCTTAAATAGCGTTTGCTATTTCTTCAGCAGCTGGAACCACCACAGTCTTTGGTTGCAGTTCCTTCCCTGTATGCTTCTTTTTATTATTCTTGGCAGGGGCTGGTTCACCACCCGTTTCTGTCGTCCTCTTAGATTTCGAGGAGGTTTTGCCCTTGTCAGAGGGTTTTCTGCTTGGTTCCTTTGGTTTGTCCTTGCTAGATGAAGGAACAAACCAGTTGTTCAGGAACTAGGTCAGCAGCTTTTTCAAACATTTTTTCTTTCAGTCTATTGTGGTGCCTATCAAGCATAGACTAAGGAAAAGCTTTATAGATGTGTCAGTCTGCGTTTAGGTGGTCAAACCCTAAGCAGACAACACTGGTTGTGTGGAGGTCAGCTTTAGTAAGCGGTTCACAATACAGTGTTGAAAATCAGTAGGACCAGTTTTCTTTTTAGGCTTCTGTGACATAACCTTTAGCAAGAAAAAATGCCGGTTCTGTGCCAACTAAGAATAATAATAAACGCTAGTAATGTATTTTTTTTTTTTTTTTTTTTTCCAGAGACCGGTGGATGAGAAATTTACAGTTCAGAAACACAGCACAGTTAAGTATGAACCAGCACGTATACAAGTAATTGCTAATAAAACTAAAAACTTTTTACCTCAAAAAAATAGAAAAATCTTGGTTTCCCGCTGGTTCAGCAAACCAAGGAGAAACTGCGGATTTACCAAACTGAAGCTGAATCTAGATTAATCTACCTAATTTTACCAAGGACAGTACTTTGAAAAAGAACATAAATGAAACTGCAACATGAAAAAGACCAAGAATAAAGTAAAATCTTCAAGCTGAAGGAGCAATCTCCAAGGCATCTTACTTTGGCAGGGAGAGTAAAGAATCTGCCAGTTATATAGAATGTACTAGGGACAGTAATTTGAAAACCGAGCTCGAGCCCATCAACGTTCTATTTGCACAGGTTCTTTAAAGAGATTCACCAACATAAACAGAAATACTCCTGCACCTGAAATACAGAAGCCTTACCTCCACAGGACTGAGTAATGTGAATATTTCCAATTATAATAATTTATAAAAACCGCATCATTTTCAAAGTCTGGGAACAACCTGATAAACTCCTTCTGCCGCGCGTTGCCCTCACTCCGCCCCCGCTTCAGTAACGCCGGCGACGAGGATGCCAGTGAGAGCATCGAAGGCCTTACATCAATGCAGCAGTATTTCCAGCAATTTTATATCATGGCATGGTACGAAGCGGCACCGCCGACCAACAAGGGGCTTGTTAGCTCACCAGTGCCCTACATTTCATTACCAACTGGCCATGATGACACATAAAATAGCTGACAAAAGCTGCCGCCCATTGATTATAAAGGAGCGCGCCCCCGTGCTCTCACTGGCATCTCGTCATAGCGTTACTGAGCGCGGGGGCGGAGTGAGGGCAGCACTTGTAACAGGGAAGTCCGAGGCACCCGGTTTCCAGACTTTTATGAGCGATAGTTTTTCTACATAACTGATTAGAATTGGAAATATTCACGATTCTAGAGTCCTGTGGGGGTAAGGCACCTAATATTTCAGGTGCAATAGTCTTGATTAGTGAATCTCTAACTCTTTCTTCTCCAGGGCAGTTGAATGGTGAAGGCTAACTGCACTTGACAGAATACAGCAAAGATTTCCGGGGCCAGAAAGGAGCATTCATGATAGACAACTGGATGTCTTGGGCAAACACAGACACCCGGAGCCATGAGCACCGAGGCAGGCATTTGCCAGTAGCCGCTGCCTGGGCCGATGTACCCACAGCATCACAGGCTGCCCTGAGCAGGTGGATACTGATATCAGAGGCCAACCTGAGTGCATCCGGGGCTTGTTGCTTGGCAGAATCATCGGACAGGGACTGGACGGCATCCCTGGCCTTGCCCACAGTGCATTCTGATACTGAAGCATTGTAGGCTAGGTAGTTAAGGGCACAGATTGCTAAAGCAGAAGATGCAAAAGTCCATTTCCCAAAGAGGTCTAGCCGACGGGACTCGCTGTCGGGTGGTAGGGGGCTCAAGTGCTTTGACTGCTTAATCTAGTCATGGACAGCACTGATAACTGAGTCAGCATGGTCCTATTCCCCTAAGAAGAGTTTGCCCACCAGGGCATTATATAGCCTGTCAGCTTTGCAAGACATGGCTAGGACCAAATTTGGTCTCCTCCAAGCAGTGAAGTCCTCATAAGTATCGATAAGAGGGGGAGCCACTAAAGGAGGGGAGTCAGGCTAGCAAAGGTAGGTTGTGAGCCGATGTCGCTCTGAGTCCTGCCCCTCAGTTTTGAACCCCATCGCCTTCTGGATGTGCCACACAATGGCTTAGAAGGAGGGGTCACCTGGAGGGGATTTAGGGAAGTTTTTCATGTTCCCCACTCAGGAGCCTCTGGAGGGGATGGGAGACCTGTTAATGTCCCCATCATCTCCTTCCACCAAGTCTGGATCTTCCTCCTCATCGGGCAAAAGCAAGTCCGGGTGATCGTCACCCCTGTCTTCACATAGGCGATATGGGATGCGAGCCTGCCGGGGTGGTGGGGTTGGTCTGGAAGAGTGGTAGGACCCTGAGGCGGAAACTGGAGGGTAGGGGTTGCCAGGCCTTGAGGCACAGGGACCTGCATCTGTAGAACTCCCCAAAGGGAAGAAACAAGGGTTTGAATAGCCATTAGGACCAGTTACGGTCCAGCTGGTGCCGGGTAAGGGTACATGGGCGCCCGTGTGGGAAAGACCGGGGATGACCTGATGGTCGCAAGCTATGGAAGGATGGGCTGAGAACCCAGCCAGCATCAGCTGAAGGTAGGCCGGCATAGGCTGGGGGAAAATGGGCACAGGTCTAACTGGCACCAGGTAGGGAAAGACCGGCAAAGGCCCCACAGGGATTTGGTGAGGCAAAGTAAGGTGGTCCTGGTGCAGGCCGAGGAGAGGTGGGCGCCAGTGTGGGAGGAGGCTGGGAGGGTGACAGAGGAGGGGGACTCTGCTCAGGAGAGAAGCCGGTGTCCCTCTGGACCCGTGAAGGAGGGGGTGACGGACCTAGAGGAGGAGTCAGATGCTGGAGAGGCAGGAGGGAAAAAGAGGAAACCGATCGCTGAACCCGCGTCAGCAGAGTCACTATGCTGTGTACCCGTTATAAGGGGGCTAAGCAGCAGGGTCTGAGGGACAGGGGAAGAACCCTGGCTGGAGGAGCCTCCACCCAAGACAGTAATAGAGGCGGGAGTCTGAGCCACCGGTAGCCCTGTTGAAGACAGGGCGTGCGGGGACGTCGTGGCCGACCCCCCGAAAGAGGACCCCAGAGCAGTTGAACACTGGTCAGGCAAGGGGGAAGAGAAGGACTGGGGCCTATCATGGTCCTTATCACAGTGTTTATGCTTCCCGCTGGCCTTGTGCTGGGTTTAGAACAGTGAGAGCCCAAGGATTGGGCCAGGGAGGCCGGGGAGCTCCTGGCCTGCAGTTCTCATTCCATGAAGGCGAGCTTCTGCTTGAGGAGAACGTTTTCGAGTGGCTGCTAGCAGCATCGTCAGGTGGCCTGGCAGAACTTCTGGCAAAACTCGAAAGGCTTGAATGTAGTGGTCTTGGCCTAACCAGCAGACACAAGCGGAGTGGCCGTCCTTCAGGGGAATTTGCTGACTGCAGGCACACTTCGTGGAATGCTCCACAGATTGTTTAAAAGATAAACAAAAAAAACATCGACAGATGGAAGAATAACTACGGTGAGAAAATAGAGAAAAAGGTATAAAAAAAGGCAGTCAACTGTAGATGTGGCAGTTTCCAGATCCAACATGCATTGGCCGATGGCACTCTTATAGGATTGACTGATGTCAGTGTGTGACGTCGGTGATGAATGGCCCCCTCTGGCAGACTGCTAGCTAGAATACTTCCATGTGACCCTAGTACCTGACAGCTAAGTCCTACCGGTGTGGCCTGCCGCAAGAGATACCCTCGAAGCAAGATCACATGTTTTTGCAAATTCTGACTGTTGTACTCCTTTAGAAAGAACAGGGTCTCAGGAGACCCTTAAAGTGATTTTGTGAGGTTTTGTAGATATCTTTTTCACACAGTATGCCATTGCCCCCCCCATGCTTCAGATGGTGAAGCTGCAATTTGTTTTGTAAAAACAAAATCTGTCAGTCATTTTGTTTTGTTTTATCTGCATGCAGCCACACCCCCCAGAATATCATGTAAGGGAACTGTCAATGTTTTACATACAGCACAAGGCATACTGGGTAAATTATAAAGTTGATTTAAATGTTAGTTGCTCAGAGGTGCAGTCCCTTATTTTGGTGGTGGCAACTGCAAGAGGCAATGTGCTGACATACTCTTGTCTGAGTAGACTTGTGTCTAACAATTATGTCTAAATCTTTATTTGCTGATGTTTTAAAATAAAGTTCACAAAAAATACGTAGGCATATGTAGCAAGGCATTGTGGGTACAATACAAAGTTGTTTTCCAATTTCCTTACTGTGAGGTGCAGTCTCATATTTCTGTAGTGGCTTCAACAATAAAAGCTCGCATATGTTTATTTTCAAAACAAGGCATTGTGCATACAGTATCTAGCTGACAAGATTTCTTTAATAAGAGATGCAGTGTCCTATACCGGTAGTGTTGATGTCTTCCATACCAAGACTGACCAACAGAGGGGTCTGTTTCTTCATCTAAAGAACTCTGTTGTATTTTTGTTCTGTTCTCATGTGTAATAAACTATTCTGATTTTTGTATTTACCCACCATATTGTTCCTACTGTCTCTGTTTACTGCCATCTGCCTAATATGTAAATTGCCCTTGTATTTTGTGTAACTGTTGTATTACTGTCTCCTCAATTGTACCCATGTACTATATATTTGTGTAATTCCACTTCCCTGCCACCAAGGACACAGCTGGAAACTAGGAGTTATTTCTCAGTATGCCTTCCTGGTGAAACACTTGAATGAATAAATAAAAATAATACGTAGCAAAGCACTGTGGGTACAATAAGAAGTTGTTTCCAGCTTTCTTACCAGTGCAGACTCATTTCTGTAGTGGCTTCAACAAAAAAAGCTCTCATATGTTTATTTTCAAAACAAGGCATTGTGCATATAGTATCTAGCTGACAAGATTTGTTTACTGAGAGATGTAGTCCCCTATGTTGGTAGTGTAGATGTCTAATACCAAAATTGACCAACAGAGGTCTCTGTTTCAAACCAGCTTTCTTTCCCTTGCATGATGTCACGGCTGGGGATTGCAGCGTTGAGAAACAGAAGGGGTGGGTTATGCAAATGAAGCAAAGCACAGAAATTAAAAGCATTTTTTCAGGGAAAACAGCACTTTTTGGGAGTTTGAATGGTAGGAGATTTAATCAACTCCTACAGGTTACTACTCCCATTTGCTATGGCAAACCTCACAAAATCCCTTTAAGTATGGCTGAACAAATTTAGAAGATTCAGATCACTGAGTATCAACTGTAAGGCACTATAACAAGTAATGCTCAAGCAAACTGAAAAGAAACAATTTTTTATTTATTGAAATGTTTCACCAGAAAGGCACACTTAACAAGTTGCTCATCTCATGGTGTGACGGGGGTTACAATGAGGATTTGAAACAATAAAGGTAGGAACAGTTACAATATGGAGCATTTGGTTGATATAATACACAACTGTGAGCAGTACAGACAATTACAGCTTGAGAAAATTGATACAACCAGTGGGTGGACACAAACATGATACAGCAGACCAGACAGATAGTAATGCAACACAATAAAATCATAGTGCCCTGATGCTCTAAGTGCTATGCTAACAGTCAGTAAAACAAGAGCTAATGGCAAATAAGAGCGGGAAGGGGCAATTACCAACAGAGTTGTGAGGGAGGAAGCGAGGATGTGTTGGAAGGGGTAGCAGAGGTAACTTAAGATGAGCTGTGAGAAGGAGTACAGGAGAGGGAGGGGGGAGGTGTGTGCGTGTTTGTGGGTTGGGGGGGGTGGTTTCTGAGACCTAGTTCCCCTCCAGGATGTTGAAAACCCTTCAAGTGGGGCAGGAGCTGGCAAGACAAGAACAATGAAAATTAAGGAAGCTAGAGGCAAGCCACCAAAACCTGTTTCCCCTTCTTTTCCTTCTTTTTATTTTCCTTTTTCTTGTGAGAACCTTTTCCGTTAAGTATAGTAAGGATTGCTTTGCAATAAACAAAATTACTACAGTGTTTTCGTCAAGGCCCAGGAATCCCTCACTATGCTTAACAACTTAAGACTACAAAACAGTACCTTGGAAGGCTGGGCACAGAACCTATTTAGGGAAAAGGTTCTGCGAGACAGTAGTGCCAGAGCTGGCATCCCTTCTGGACAGCATGTCCAAATAATAGTGCTTTGTGAAGGTGTGTATTGTTTTCCACGTAGGTGCTTTACAGATTTCTTATAAGAAAATACCTCTTGATGCTGCCACCAACGCAGATGTGCCACTTGTAGGGTGTGCCCCGAGGGGGCAGCCTGCCAGCTTTGCTGTAACAGAACTACAGTATATGCAGAAAACTATCCAATGAGAAACTGTTCTTTTGGATGCTGGTTTACCTTTACACACTTCACCACAGATTACAAACAACGCTGTACTGGTGGACCTTACCTCCTTTCTGTGGTCCAGATAGTACCTCAGTGCTCTCAACATCCAAACCGTGGCGCTTTTGCTCTCCTGTATTGGATTTTGCTGTAAAGAAGACTGGAAGAGCAACTGACTGGTTCAGATGAAATTCAGAAACCACTTTAGGGAGGAATTTCTTGTTGGTTCTTAAAACTACTTTAACTTGCCCTATGGAATGTGATATAGTTAGGATCTGTACAGAGAGCTTGCAACTCACGCTTCTGGCAGATGTCACCACCACTAGGAAAACTGCTTTCCAAGGGACATATTTCAAATCAGCCACTGCTTGCCATGGGCTCAAAAGGAGGCTCCATGAACTGGGTAACACACAGATTCAGATCCCATGGTGGGACTGGATCCCTGACTGGAGGATACTGGTGGTTAATGCCCTTAAAGAACGTTTTGAAAATGGACTGCGAGGCCAGTGACTCGTCCTTGCCAGCCAAGGTGTAAGCAGACACTGTTGCCAGATGCAACTTCAGAGTTGTTAGCCTGAGGCCCAGGAACTGAAGGTGGACCAGATAGTTCAGAATCATAGGAAGGTCTGCCTGGAGTTGGCTGAGCTGCCTACAGGAGCACCACAGTGAATACCTTTCCCACCTGGAGATGTGAGAGGGTTGAATAAGGCCCTGTTCCATTTGTTATGCAGAAAAGTGTCACATGCAATGATCTGTTCTGTCCTCTCCTTTTCTGTCTGGTTGTGCAACCAAATATTTCTTGTGAGATCTAGGAACTGATCACTCTGTCTCGCAATTCTCTGACTCTCGTCATCTCTCTGCTTTCACTTGCAGTTTCTGTCTTCTCTTCTCCCTTGCATATCTGTGATTATGAAAATGTATGTGAAACTGGGATCCCTTGGTGTGAAAATGTATATAGTTATATTGTTGAAAAGACTGCAAAAAGCTATTTGAAACTCGAGGGGTTAAACTTGCCAAGCAGCACAATCTTTTGCAGAGCTGTCTGCAGGGGGCCAGCTTGGGACATTGTTCTATTTGTTGCATCGGCAAGGAAATGGATAAGAACATTTTGAGAAAAACAGGATGTCTCATAACGACTTCCCAGGCTTAGACTTATAAAAAGAGCACCAATGCTTTTGAGGGAAAGAGACAGACAGATTTGGAGTTGAAAAGATACCCTCAGATGAAGGATTTTGTTTTCTCTGTCTGTACTGCCTTTGTAAATAGCTCTACTGAACAAATTTTTGTTTTTTATTTTACTGTTATTGGTACTATTAAAAGGTTACCTGTGAATTGTACAACTACTCCTGGTCTTCCTATGCTTCATGACTTGTGCCTTGATGACAGGAGAGACAGATTTTCCTTGTTGCTGGTTTTCTGGAAAACTCGAGCACTTCAAAAACCTTTTCAGAAAGCTTTAGTCAAGAAACCTCTAGCTCTTCAAACACCATACCCGAGATGAAGGGAGCTCTGGTCTAGGAATGTTATCTTGTCCTAAGAGAAGATAAGCAGGCTGTGTCTTAGGGAAGGCTGTCAGGCCTTAAGGGTGCTTCACGGAGGGGGACAGCAGTGAGTACCAAGCTTGCCTGGTCCAGTATGGGGCTATCAGAATCACTGTTGCAGACTCTCCCCTTAGCTTGAACAACACCCTCGGTAGGAGTGGCAACGGTGGAAAGAAAGAAACTTCCCCACCCAACTGAGGATGAGGGAGTCCACCAGGACTGTCCCTACCGAGAGGGGTCTGCAGCAGAACATTGGAAGATGAGGGTTACTCACCTGTGACCACAGTTCTAGGAGTGTTATATGGTGTACATCCACACTCTGGCAACCTTCCTTTCCTTTTAATTCCAAGCCAGAACGTCTTCAAGGTAAGCTCCTCCCTCCCACATGGGTGGTATACTCCTCAGCTCTGACCCGCGACGTCAGATCTTGCACGCTGGAAGCAGTGATTCGCATACCACTTGCCAGGGGAGGTCAGGTGGTGTATGGATGTGTACCACATACCACTCCTAGAACTACGGTTACATGTGAGTAACCCTCACTTCTAGGGGCGTGGCTATGGTGCACTATCCACACTCCGGCAGACTCCAAGCAGTTTTCGAGGAGGAGGGGGCAAGGCACACAACCCTATCAGGCAAACAGGGACTGGATAACTGAGGTTCCAAAGCCAGCATCCCGGTGTGACAAAGTGAAAGTGGTAGTGGGAAACAAAGGTGCGTGCCGACTCCCAGGTAGCAGCCCTGCAGATTTCCTGGATAGGGACGTCCCTGGAGGCAGCAGTATGTCTGGCGGAATAAGCCCTTAGCCCTGTGGAAGGCTCTGTACCATCCAACATGCAGCAGAGGTCGATGCGGAAAACAATCCACCTACCAGTCGTTCGCTCAGCTACATGTCTGCCACATGCAGATTCAGCATAGGTGACAAATAGCTGGCAAACCTCTCCCCACACTCCAGCCATGTGCTCCTTACAGTAAGCGAATGCTTGCCTCAGGTCAAAAGTATGAAGCCTGTGCTCGGTCTCTGAGGTTGAACTGGTGAAGTACACAGGGAGATGAATCACCTTGTTAAGGTGAAACTCCAGTACAACTTTTGGGAGGAACTTTGGGTGGGGACGAAGGACAACCCTGTCCTTGTGGAACACCAGATAAGGAGACTCCATCGATAACGCCTGGAGCTTGCTGACCCTTCTGGCAGAGGTGACAGCCACCAAGAAGGCAGTCTTCCATGACAGGTGCGACATCTCACACCTGTGCATGGATTCGAATGGCTTGCCTATGAGCACTGGCAGTACCAGCAACAAGTCCAAGGTGGTGGTGGTGGTGGTTCACGCACTGGTGGGGACAGGTGGTTAGGGCCTTTGGAAAAAAACCCTGATCAGAGTTTCTTGTGCCGCCGCCGGCATACCAGCCCATACCAGATATGCAGAGATGGATGCCAGGTGCACCTTGAGGGTTGTCAACCTCAGGCCTGACAAAGAGGGACCACAGGAATTCCAGAATGCAAGCCAAAGGTCAAGCCATGCGGTCTAGCTACCTGCCCTGGCACCAAATGGAAAAGCGCCTCCATCTGAAAATGTAGCACTGATTGGTCGACTTTTTCCAGGAGGCCTCCACAATGCAGAGAACATCTTCAGGAAGCCCCAAAGCCTGGAACTCTAGCCGCTCAGGAACTAGACTGTCAGGTGCAGCTACTGAAGGTCTGGGTGCAGGACCTTCCCCTTGTGACAGGAGAAAAGTTCCAGGAGTAAGGGCAACTGCTACAGAGGCCTGCTGAGGAGATCTGAATAGCAAAACTGGCATGACCAGTCAGCGGCTACCAGGATCACCTGTGCCTTGTCCCACCTCACCTTGACCAACACTTTGTGGATCAGGAGAAAGGGAGTGAAAGCACAGAGGAGGCCTGGGGTCAAGGGCCTCACAAAAGCATCCCCCACCTGTGCCCCATACTGTGGAAGGCGGCACAGAACCATCTCAGCTTGGCATTCTCTTAAGAGGTGAACAGGTCTACCAGTGGAATACCCCACAAGGAGAACAAGTGGTTCACCACCTCCTGATGTGGGGGGCATCCGCTAGCTGTCTGGAGGCTCCTGCTCCATGATCAGGGCCCTGTGTTCACTGCGGCAAACTGGTCCAACATTCTGCACAAGACCTAGTGCTTGCTGCGGTCAGGCTATCAGTGATTCTGCGGCAATTCTATGATGGGCTTTACATTCTCTGTCAACTCAAATGATACCCCAAATAAAATCTAGTTATCCAGAAACAATGCTCAGGTGCCGGCCCTCCGGAGCAGCAGTTGGACTTCCGCTTGTGATGCCAGCGACCCGGGTTCAGGAACGAGCTTGGCTCGCTGAGGCCAGCTGTGGGGGCAGCTTGATGGCCCCACGACTGCTTGCTGTCTTCAAGGAGGGGCGGGCTGCGACCCGGTGTTCAGCGACTGCTGGTGGAGGCCAGGGGTACGGCAACACGGGGTCATTGCTGGGTGGTGCGTGGCAAACGTCGGCTCTTGCCTTGACGTCCCGACATCACGCACCTCAAGGGAAAACCAGGAAAATCGCTTGCTGGCCGCCGGATGACAGCTCTCTGTTCCCTCAGTGCCTCCTGTTCTTCAGCAGCACCCCCGGGCCCTAGAAGTATGTACTGGGTCATCTCTTCGCCCACCGTGCCTCCCGCCAGAGGGAGGGGACCCGCCCCGTGAAGGGATATGCCGGACATCCGGGGTCGACTGACGAGGTCAATAGGAGGTCTGGGGTAAGGACAGTAGGGGCTGGGGAACTTGTGGAGCCCGAAGGAGTGGAGGACCAACGAGTACAGGGCGGAAAAATAGAACAAACAAACAAAAAAAAAAAAGAAACAATGCTCAGGAAAAGGCAGCTTGGGGCAGTTTGGCAGATACAAAGGCAAGGCAATAAAGAGCAATTCTGACATCATGATTTGGATTAAATTTAAGGCATGGGGAATGGAAGGGTTATTTTTTTTTACTGCAGTCTGTTTTTACTGACCCATGCCCCTCCCCCCCAACTGGCCAGTGCTGGTTTACCACAGCTATCTATGCTCCTGAGAATTTCTCCCCCTGCCTGCCCAGTTGCTTGAAGACCAGTACTGCCTGGCTGCAAAACAATGCTGCTCCAATGGCTCCCTCCCACCCACTTGCTTGAAGCCTAGAGGTAATGGTTTGTGCTGTAATGCTGCTCTAGTTGCTTCTTCCTGCTCACGCAGTTCAACACCAGTGGTGTCGTGTGTCAATGCCACTTGGCTTTCACATCTTCTCCACTGCCACGCTGTATGGATTTCCTGCGAAGCTAGAGAGCATTTGGACCATTTTACATTAGACAAAGGTCCAGAAAGCCTCCCATTTTTTGTCTGCAATAATTACTAATACTTTTTCATTCCACTGTCCTGCAACTGGCAAATAGAACCACCATTCTTTCTCATGAAATAGACTTCCTGAAGTTCCTTCAGTGTTTGTAGAAGGCCCTAATGGTCATAAGCTTCAGGGTTGAGTGGCAGTAGACTGGAAAGGGGTGGCCCTACTGACTACTGCAACCCAAGTGGGATGGATGTATAATGGAGCCACCAACACACTAATGTCATTTTAAACTTGCTCACAATTGTATTAGCCATTTAGTATGGATTTTCAGTGGCAACAGCCATGTTACTGCACCAAAAAATACAGGTTACTCACCTGTAACAGGAGTTCTAGGAATGGTATATGTTGTTCATCCACACTGTCTGGCAGGTTCCTTGATGCTTTAAATCTTGCTGGAAGGCCTTCAAGCTGGCTCCTCCCACCCACCCGGGTGGTAAAACTCTCGGCTCCGCCCCATGATGCCAGATCTAGCCCGCTGGAAGTCAGGTTGTGCGTCGAAGCCGGAGAGGCCGGCTGGGTCGTGTGGATGAACAACATATACCATTCCTAGAACTCCTGTTACAGGTGAGTAACCTGTATTTCTAGGGACATGGATATGTTGTTCATGCACACTGTCTGGCAGACTCCTAGCTGTTCTCCGGGAGGAGGGAGGCAAGATGCACAGCCCCTACTTAGGAAATAAAGACTGGAGAACCGAGGCCCCAAAACCAGCATCCCGGCGTGACTCAAGGTTGATGTGGCAGTGGGTGATGAAGGTGTGTGCTGACTTCCAGGTAGCAGCCATGCAGATTTTCTGGATAGGGACGTCCCTGGAAGCAGCCACCGATGCAGCGGTATGGCAGGTAGAATGAGCTCTTATCCCTCTGGGAGGTTCCATGCCCGCCAACCTATAGCAGAGATCTATGCAGGACGTGACCCACCTGCCTATCGTCCGCTTGGCTGCAGGTCTGCCAGGTGCGGCTTCAGCGTAGGTGACAAACAGCTGGCTAACCTCCCCGAACTTCAGCCGCCCGCCTCCTTG
Organism: Neoceratodus forsteri; assembly: GCA_016271365.2. Lineage (NCBI taxonomy): Eukaryota > Metazoa > Chordata > Ceratodontiformes > Ceratodontidae > Neoceratodus > Neoceratodus forsteri. The sequence goes on from CM057451.1 coordinate 237,427,311, forward strand.
TAGTAAGTGAGCGCTCTTCTAGGGTCCAAGGTATGGAGCCTGTGTTCAGCCTCCGAGGTGTGATTGGGGTAGAACACCAGCAGAGTCAACACTTGGTTAAGGTGAAACTCTGACACCACCTTTGGAAGGAATTTCAGGTGGGGGCGCAGGACAACCTTGTCCCTGTGGAAGACCAGATAGGGAGACTTGATGGAAAGCACCTGGAGCTCTCCCATCCTTCTGGCTGACGTGATAGCCACCAAGAAGGTGGTCTTCCACGACAGGTGAGAGGTGTCACACCTGTGCATCTGTTCAAATGGCTTGCCCATGAGCTTAGCCAATACCAGCAGTAGATCCCACGGAGGTGGAGGTTCTCGCACCGGAAGGGATATGCGATCAAGGCCTTTGAAAAAGCGCCCAACCACCTTCTCCTGCGCCACTGACCGCCTCCCCGGCCCGCCTGCAAGCAGAGAGATGGCCGCCAGGTGTAATCTTTGCTGGTCACGAATCAAGCCCTTGCTGAGAAAGGGACCAGGTAGTCCAGAATGCCTGCCAAGGAACAGGAGGAAGGGTCCAGGCCCTTGCCCTGACACCAAATGGAGAATCTCTTCCATTTGAAGGCGTAGCATTTTCTGGTTGACTCCTTATGGGACGCCTCAACGACGTTGAGGACCTTGTCGGAAAGACCCAAGGCCAGGAACTCTAGCCGCTCAGGAACCAAGCACTCAGGTGCAGGGATTGAAGGTCCAGATGGAATACCTTCCCCTGACTGAGATCAGGTCCGGGTGAGCTGGAAGCCACCTCGGGAGCCCGGAGCTGAGACTGAGGAGATCTGGATACCAGAACTGGCAGGGCCAGTCTGGGGCTACCAGAACCACCTGCGCCTTTTCCCTCCTCACCTTGAGAAGCAACCTGTGGATCAAGGGAAATGGGGGAAAGGCGTAAGAGAGGCCCGGGGTCCATGGCCTCGAGAAGGCATCCCCCTGCAGCGAGCCCTGCTGAGGGGGGAGGGCATGAAACAGTCTCAGCTTCGCATTCTCCCTGGAGGCAAACAGGTCCACCTGAGGTGTGCCCCAGTGGGAGAGCAGATCTTGTACTACCTCCGGCAGGAGAGACCACTCGTGGGACGCAGCCCCTATCCGGCTTAGGGCATCGGCCAGGGGCCTGCCACATGGATGGCAAGGAGATCCACCTCCAGGCTGCACACGAGTGACCAAATGTGGAGAGCTTCCCTGCACAGAGGCATGGAGCGAGTCCCGCCCTGGCGGTTTAGGTAGTACATGGTCGTGGTACTGTCCGTCTGGACCTGAACCACTTGACCCCATAGAAATGGAGTGAAGGCAGCGAGGGCTAGATGAACCGCCGAGCGGCATCGGACCTCCCAAGGGGACCAGAAGCCGTGTGCTCTGTGCTCCCCCAGATGGGCGCTCTAATCCATCAAAGAGGCATCAGTCGATAGACCGTTGGCTCGGGGTGGACAAATGGGATGCCCTCCTGCAGATGTGCTGGAACGGTCCACCACTGGAGAGCGTTCCACATCCCCTGGGTCACTGTCACTAGCTGATCCAGAGGATCGAAGTGCTGTGACCATTGGCTGGCCAGCCCCCACTGAAGGGAACGCATGTACCAACGGGCCCAACGGACCACGCTGGTGCAGGCCGCCATGAGGCCCAGGAAGTCCCAGGCAGGGTGCAATTGCCCAACCTGAAATGATTGGGCAAAGGAGGAAAGAACCTCGGCCCTGTCCACCGGGAGCTATGCTCTGGCTCGTAGAGAGTCGAGCTCTGCCCCGATGAATTGGATCACCTGCTTTGGCACGAGATCCGATTTGGCCTCGCTGATGAGGAGGCCAACCTGAGAGCAAACCTGGAGGGCCAGATCTCTGGACCGCTCCACCTCTGCTCTGGAGGGGGCTTCAATCAGCCAGTCGTCCAGGTAGGGGTATACTGGACCCTTCGGCGCCACAGGAATGCTGTCACCACTGCCATGAATTTGGTGAAGACCCTGGGAGCTAGGGAAAGGCCGAAGGGCATGGCCCGGAACTCGTAGAGGGATCCCTCTGCCCTGAAGTGGAGGAATCTCCAGTGGGACGGATGGATTGGGACGTGAAAGGACGCGTCCTGGAGGTCCACAGAACAGAACCACATGCCTCGTTCCAAGGATGGGATTATCTGGGCCAGACTGACCATCCTGAAGGTCCGAGACCTTAGGAACCTGTTCAGGTCGTGCAAGTTGAGAATGGGGCGCCAGCCCCCCGTCCATTTTGGGACCAGGAAGTACCTGGACACAACCCCGGGTCTGGAGGAGGATCCGCCACCTTCCTGATCACCTCTTTTTCGAGGAGCAGGGCGATATCAGCTCGGCGAGCCAACAGAAAGGCTGCGGACCCCGTAGCTCCCCCGAGCGGCGACGGCTCGGAAGGGCAGGGCCTGCTCGAACTCCAGGGGCAGGCCCTTTCCTACCACTTCCAACACCCAACAGTCCATGGTGACAGCGGACCAGGCGGAAAGGAAGTGGCAGAGCCGTCCCTCCACGGGGGGAACCCAAGGAGGAATGACGAGGCTGGGGGCGACACCGCTCAACCCGTCACAGGGCAGGCTTAGAGGAGGGACCGGCCGAGGGACCTCCTGGGCCTTTTCCTCCCTGCTTCCTATTAGAGGAAGCTGCAGGCTTGGCTTTGTGGTGCCAAGTGCGAGCCTGGTGGCTCTGGTGTTGGTGCTGTTGGGCCGGACATGCCGCAGGTGCAGAAGGACGAAAGGACTTATGTTGCTGTTGTCGACGGCCCTTGTTCTTCTGCAAGGAGGTGACAGAGTCCAGAGTGACACTGGACTTTTCGATCCGCTGGAGGTGACCTTCCACTCCAGGGCCAAAGAGGTCGGTCCCCAAGAAGGGGACATCTGCCAGTTTATGCTGGGTATCCACTGTGAAGGTGGATATCCTCAGCCTTGCTCTGCAGCGCATGGCCACTGCGACCGCAACTGATCTGGCACAGGAGTCTCCAATGTTCAGAGCTGTCTGGAGCTGCTGTTTTGCCACCGCCCTTCCCTGGTCCCGTACCTGCCTGACCGTGGTCTGCAGGTCGGCCGGGAGATGAGGGATCACCTCATCCAGGGAGTCCATGAGGGCGTGGAGAAGTGTGCCATCAGCACGGCCGAGCTGCCTGGCGGAGGGCAAGGGGAGGACGAAAGTGTACACCTTGCGCCTGCATAGTCCAACTTTTGACTCCTTGTCGGGTGTTATCCACATCCCTAGCGTTCCCGGAACGCTGGAAAACGCTTATCGTGACCAACTCAGCGGAGGGGTGTTCTGAAAACTGAACAAAGAGCTATTAGGGACCGTGATACTTCCTGGCCATTGTGGTCAAGGCACAGGACAGGAAGCAGGCCGCTGCCAGAGCCTGCGGCTGGACCAACAATGGCTTCAGCCACCGAAAGGCCTCCGGGTAGAATCCTCGGTCCAGTATCTCCATTAGGGTATACTTGGCCCGCTTGGATATGGGCTCAAGCTGCATCCCAGTAGACTCCGAGATGAGTCGAAGCAGACCCATGAAGGACAATGGGCTTTCGTCCATCGACTGGCCCCCAGAGGACTCCAGGTCAATGGGCCTGGAGAACAGGGAGGAGTCATCGTCGGACTCCGAGGAGTCTGCGAAGAGCTGCCTGGGGCCTGAGCCACCCTCCACCTGCCAAGGACGGTCGGGAGTGAGGGTGACTGACAATCTGTGGGGCAGGCCCTGACCCGACCGAGAGTCTTTGGTCGGCGCCCCCGATTTCGGTTGTGGAGGCGGAGGTTCCACCACAATTGGTGGGGCAGCTGGTTTCGGCCGAACAACTGGCCCAGGCTTGGGCACCTCGACTACAGCGAGGGGTTGTTTCGGCCGCTCAGGTGACAGCCACTTGATGACTGGGGAAGGAGACCGCGTTGGCTTGTTCCCAGACAGAAGTAACTGCTGCCATATCAGGTCCTCGCAGCATCGACGCAACTTGCGCCGAAGCCTCTCCTCTTCCGAGAAGGAAGACGAGGACGAGCGGCGGCGCCGCTTACTTTGGTGCCGAGACCGAGACCGCCGATGTCGGATGTCGGCGGGATCGGCTGGACCGAGATGATGTCCGAGACCGAGATCCTCGGTGTTTCCGAGGACGGGTCTGGGAAGGGGCGGGGGACATCCGCTCCTCCCTCGGCTCGGAAGCCTTGACCGGGACTCTGGCATGGGAGGCGCAGGCAAGTCCTCGGTCTCCACCGGGGGAACCGGTGAAGAAGGGTTGTTGGCTTCACCAGTCTGTCCGACAGGTCGAGAAAAATCTCGACCGTGTCAACGGGAGTCTCGGTCGGCTGACCTGACGGGGACACCGTGAAGCCAGCGGCCTTAGCCGCAACCTCGACCGAAGTCAAGTGTCGACTGTCTGGGGAAGGGGACCTCTTCTGCTCCCACGAACGCCGATGGTGGGACTTACCTTTTGAGTCCTTCTTTTTGGACCGAGAAGAATGTCCCGATGGCCCCTCTCCCTTCGTGGAAAGGGATTGGCAAAGCTCCTTAAAAGAAGCCAAATAGGAGGTACCCAGAGAGAGCGGGATAAATGCAGCTACCGAGGAAGAGGATGATGTGGCCTGTGCCACCTCCTCCTCGAAGGCGATCATCTGCTCGAATTGCTCAGCCGAGCCAGCCACCGCGGTAACTGCCCAACTGGCCACCTTCGACTTCACCGGCGGATAGCGCTTCTCGCGGCGCCCAAGCTGTAACCAGGCAGCGCGGTCTTCCAGGATGCTGGCCAAAAACAAACGGCATAACTCGTGAGGCCACGCGGGTCATGGTCTGGCAGAGGCAGTAGACGCACATGGAGTCCGGATCCATCCTGGACATTTTCTGCCCACATGGGCACCGCCGAAATCCAGGAGTCAATTTGTCCATCGCAGCCGCGAGGAGTAATTTGACCGAAGTCTTGAAAATTTGAGAATAAGTTTCAGGCAAACCGAAGAATTAGGATCCAGTCTACACGCAGAGCGTTAAGGAGGGAACCTGAGCTTCCAAGCGGTAAGGAAGATCTGGCGTCATGGGGCGAATCCGAGAGTTTTACCACCCAGGTGGGTGGGAGGAGCCAGCTTGAAGACCTTCCGGCAAGATTTAAAGCGGCAAGGAACCTGCCAGACAGTGTAGATGAACAACATATCTATGTCCCTAGAAATGCTGTTTCTGCGGCAGGACCATATTCCTGCTGCAACCGCAGAACCACAGAAAATATGGGGCCCTGTACATGACTTACCACAAGCTCGGCTTACAAGCTGCTCATGAGGGTCCAGGCGCAGTGGATCTCCAAACACAAATTAACGGAGTGCTTAACACCCTACTTGCTCAGGCAGTATATGGCTGTGGTATTCTCATTCTGGACCTGCGTGACCTGGTCTCAGATAAATGGAGTGAATTCTGTCAAGGCAAGGTGCACTGCATGGAACTCCAGCACACTGATGTAGTAACAGGACTCGCTAGGAGGTCTAGAACTGATGGGCCCTGTGGTATCCCAGTTGCACTCCCCATTTCACCAGAGACATGTCTGTTGTCAGGGTGACGTTGGCTCTGGGTGGACGAACAGGACTCATTCCTCCAAATTTTCCAGGATGAACCACCACTGGATGGCATCCCACTTCCGCTGGGTCACCAGGACAGGCTGGTCCAGGTGACCTAGACGCTGATACCACCGACAGGCCAGTTCCTACTGCAGGTGGTGCATCCACCAGTCGGCCGATCTGACCACACTGGTGCAGAATGCAATGTACCACAGCAGCAAGAAGTTGTTCAGGAAGGGCACGAGCACTCAACCTAAAATGATCAGACAAAGGAGGACAGAACTGATGCCCAGTACATAGGGAATCAAGTGTTGGCCAGGAGGGAGTCTAGCTCCACCCCGATAAAGTGAACTGCCTTCAAGAGCCTGAATTTGGACTTCGCCAGATTAACCAGAAGGTACAAGTCTCTGCAGGTCTGGAGGGCCAGGACCCTGGACCGCTCCACTGCCTCACTCGGCTATCAGCCAGTTGTCCAGATAAGGGTAGACCTTGACCCCTTGGCGCCGCAGGAATGCTGGCACCACTGCAATGCACTTGAAGACCCTGGGGGCTGAGGAAAGGCCAAAAGGCATGACCTGGAACTCACAGAGAACACACACTGCAAGGAATCAGGCGGTACTGTCAGTAGGATGGACGGACTACAATGTGGAAAAAGGCATCCTGGAGGTCCAGAGAGAGCAGAACCACATGCCCTGCTCCAGGGATGGAATGATTTGGTTCAGAATGACCATCCGGAACTTCCGCTTTCTCAAGAACCAATTGAGATTGTGATGATCCAGTATGGGGTGCCAGCACCTCATCCATTCAGGGATGAGGAAATACCTGGACACGAAGTCCTGACCAGCCGTGGCGTCTGGGACATGGGCTACGGCTCCTTTCTCAATGTGCTGAGCAACATCCTTCATGAGGGTGGACAGCACATCCCTGCGACACCATGGATTCCCGTGGAGCGTGCTGTCAGTATGGCGGGAGAGCCTCGAAGTCAAGAGGCAAACCACTGCCCACCATTTCTAGCACCTATTTGTTCGAGATGATAGTGGAACAGTCATGCCAGAAATGGCAAAGCCAACCCCTGCATAGGAAGCAGAGGCAGGCACTGGACAGGCAGGAGGCAGACACCCCCCACTGGGCAGCATTAGAGGGGACACCGGCACTAGTTGCCGGAAGAGCACCCATCTCCTATCCCCTGGCTTCTTGGAGCCCTGGCTGGCGAACTTAGTCTTAAGCTGCTAGACCTGCGAGTACCTCTGCTGGGGCTGCTGAGACAGAAAGCCGAACCTGAAAGGGCTTCTTCTGCCATTTCCCTGACTGGTCTTTCTGTGAGGCCATCACAGAATCAAGGGTGGCACTGGACTTTTCAATCTTGGTTAGGTGCCAGCCCACCCCAGGGCAGAAAAGGATGGTGCCCAAGAAGGGGACATTGGATTTGTGCTGGGTGTCCACCATAAAGGTGGAAATCTGCAGCCAGGCCCCATGATGCATCCAGACGGCTGTTGCCACGGACCGGGTGCACAAGTAGCCAATGTACAAGGCGTCTGGAGCTGGTGTTTAGCCAGCGCTCAACCATGGTTTCTGACCACCTTAACTGCTGACTACAAATCCGCAGAAAGGCAAGGGAGGACCTGGCCAAGGGCTCCCCATCAGGGAGTGACTGCAGTTGGCTATAATCAAGGTGCAACTCACCTGATGGGAGTCCCAGGGAGGACGCAGCGTACATATGCTTCACTGAGTGGTCCAGCTTCTTGGACTCCTTGTCCCGAAGTCGTCCACATTGCCGACACATTGATGGTCTTGCGGAAGACTGCGTCAGCCACCAAACCCTCGGCCGAGTGGTGGTCCAAGAAACTAGACAAGGAACCTGTTGGGACCATGTACATGTGAACCATACAAGCTGAGGGCGCCATGCAGGAGACCAGATGCTGCCAGAGCTCCAGCACAGGTCCCAGGATGGCCTCTGCTATCAGGAAGGCGAACCCTGGGGAATCACCCCTGTCCAGTACTTCTCTGAAGGGGTACTTGGGCTGCTTCTGGACGGTTCTAAGGGGATCTCCACAGATTTTGAGATCAACTGGACCACAGCCCCAAAGGACACCGGTTGGTGATCAACTCTTCCGCCAATTCACAGTCGAAGACTAGGGTCCTCGAGGATTGCAATGAGGACCCCTGAGTCTGAAGACCGTCAGCCGCTTTTCGCTATGTACTAACCTGGACTTGTCTGAATGGGTAAGGTCTAACAACAACCAACCTGGCTGGCTGGCGGCTAGATGGGATGCCTTGGTAGGGGCTCCCTGTGACAGTTGCCTGGGCAGCTGATCCACCCTTATCAGGGGAGAGGTCAGCGCCAGAGACACCGGGTGTGGCAGGACCAGGGCAGACCAGATTGGTGACAACCAAAGAAGCGCCAAGGTCAGGGGAAAGGGCCTACCCTGCCCAAGAACCCACTGCTGCCACATCAAGTCCTCATAGCACTGATGCAACCTGTGACACAGCCTCTCCTTATCTAAAGAGGAGCACCTGAGGCACCTTTGGGACGAGGATCGAGAGCGGTAGTGAGAGGATTCCCTCGACTGCAATCTTCAACATCTTGATCACCGATGACGAGCACAGGCAGGCGGAGGGGCCACATAAAGGACACGAACTGGCTCCTGTTACATGACCCAGGAGGAGGTAAGTCTTGGGAGGAGACAGCCAGGTCCAACTGCTCTTGACCCTCCTATGAGAGGGTTGAAAGGATCGGAGTCCTAGAGATCGAGCCATCCCCAATCCTTTGAGGTAACAGGTTGACTGGATAGAGAAAGATCTCGACTGCCTGGCCAGCCTTTGTCACGGCCAAGAAGCACAACGGGGGTACCATGGAGTTAGTGGCCTGATCCTCTACCAGTACAAGTTCAGCCAAAGCCAAGTGCTTGATGGCTGTCAAGGGAATCGTGGGAATGGGAAGAGTGCTTGGTCCTAGTCCCATAACAGATGGTGGGATTTTTTAGACTTCTCCTCATCACAGGAAGGACCCTCCCCAAGGGTGTGGCAGGATTTGCACATCTTCCTAAATGTTCCCTTGAAGGACACTCCAGCATTGGCCCTAGCCGGGAGCAGTGCTGATACAGGAGGAGGCACCCACCGTAGCTTAGACCACCGCCAAGCTCACCGCCGCTGACACCACCTTATGGGCATCTTTCGAACGGGCATGGAGGGGGTCCCGTTCATCCAGCCGACTACGGAAGAGAAGCACATACTGATCCTCGATGGAGGAGAGCAAATGCAATTTGCAATGGCCCGCAGGCCTGAACATCATGCTTTGCCCAGAGGCAGTAGAAAACCAACTGTGGCTCCGTCATGGACATTTTTGGTTGCACCGAATGCAACGTTTAAATCCTGGACCGAACCAAGCGTCTTCTCATTTCATGGCACGAAGCGGAAACTGAGAAACATAATGAAATGTGAAGACAAAATGCCAATGGCGCACCTAAGAACAATGGCCTACACCGTACATGGTACTGTGAAGGAGCAGACCTGCCTCTTCCAGTGGAAAGAAAGATCTGACATCATGAGGCAGAGCCGAGGAGTATACCACCCAGGTGGGTGGGAGGAGCTCAGCCTGAAGACGTTCTAGCTGGAATTAAAAGGGAAGGAAGACTGCCAGAGTGTGGATAGTGCACCACATCCACACCCCTAGAAAGAACAGTTACATACTTACCGTAACAGTGGATCTTAGACAGAATCTCTCATCAGGCCACACCTATGGATCTATAGTTATCACACGCCAGGACCACATGGAAGCATTTTTGCTAGCAGTCTACTAGGGGCTGCTCACAATGACATCATACAACAAGTTCAAGCTCAAGTTTCAAGTTCAAGTTTATTTGGGACACATTCATTGAGCGAGCTAATTTACAATGATGTCCTGTCAAAAAGTACAAGTTGCATATAAAATATGCAAGGATCTAGCAACACACAGTATATTACACAAAGTCAGATTTCCACATATTGTCCCCAAGTGACCCCTACTGTGAGATAACTACACTTCTCACAATGAGCAGTGACAGACAAAAATCAAGTCTTTTTTGCTGTAAGGGATGAGAATTTTCCATCATTCAAGTGAAATCTAGCTGGCAAAGAGTCCATCCATGAGGGATCATATGGCTATAGAAATAAGTAGCCCTTGAATGTGTTGGACATTGGAATTACCAGCTCCACTAGGTTCGAATTCCCTAAGGAACCTTTCCGTGCCCTATACGCCAACTGTTGTGCCAAACAGGAACATCTCCCCAAATTTCAATGTTAATAATATTTTATGTAACTGCCACCTTTCAGATAGAGAAGTCTAGCCTAATTGGTTATGTAATATAATCTGTGTGTCGTATAGACATTACGCACAAATCGTGCTATCCTTTTATGCAGTACATCTAGTTTTGTATGCTCATCCTTCATACTATACTCATACACAACATCTGCATAATCTAGAATTGGGAAAATCTAGGCATGCACTATCTTTAAAACAGTCTAGCCAAGCACCCCTTATGTCGATATAGTGCTCCTAAACATTTCTCAATATTAATTATCAATTTGGCCATATTTTATTTGTTTATTTAAACAACTGATAACCAGGAAAAGCATGCTGAGCCTAGGCTCGACTCCAGGTACGACTCGGGGGAGGGGAGATGGGGGTACATACACAGTGCGCCACAATATACAATAAAAACAGCAGTATTACATACAACAGCAGACTGAATTTGAAACAAAAAGTGAGGCTGTTTGCAGACTATCAGAGTCAAAAAAATTTGACAAACAGTGGATGGATCAGAACTGATTTCTTTCTGGTCTTACATGCAGTTCGGCAAAAGTCAGTGACTTCAAACTTACAATAGAGTTTGTACAATAAGAGTGCCAGGAGGCAAGGAGTTTACATGCGGAAAGTGCTCACACATAAGGGAGAGCAGTAAAGTGAATACAAATAGTTGGCTGAGGACACGAAGGACAGGTGCAGGAGGAGGGGTCATCTGGGGCAGCGGCGAGGAGGAAGGGAGTGGGGTTGGTACTTGTAGGCAAGGCAAGAGAAGCTATTCCTTATGTTTGGGGCAAGCTTGTTCCACAAACTGGGGAGGCGGGAGGAAAAAAACCGCCTGTCCAAATGTGGAGGAAAGTCGGGGTATGCAAATGAAGCGTTCATTTCCGTGTCTCAGTTTATAAGGGGAGTCAGTGGCAGGAGAGAGAGTATCTAACAGGTAGGAGGGTAGCATGCTGAACCAGTATTTGGATACGAGGTTGAGGGAATAGCTAGATCGTCTGTGGGTCAATGGGGTCAGTCCAAGAGGGGGATTGAGATCACAGGGATGTGTTCTAGAGGGTGTGTTTGTAGCAAGGCAGCAGAAGGAGTTTAGGAGGGTGTCAAGTTTGGATAGGGAGGTTGCGAGGGCAATGTAGTGGACCACATCCGCACAGTCAATAATGGGGAGGATAATTTAGGTACAATTTGAATTCTTGCAGGAGGAGGAAGGGCATCTCTACTGTAGTATAGCATACAGAGTTTGGGATGAAGTTTGGCTACAGTTGCATCAGTGTGGGACGAGAATGATAGGTGGGGGTCTAGCCAAACACCCAGGTATTTGTATTTGGAGATCTGATCGAGAGGGGCGCCATCAAGGGAGGATATGGGGGAAGGATCTGCAGAGTTTTTGAGTAGTGCCAAATAGCAAAGATACAATTTTGGAGGTATTTAGTTTTAGCTGAACCGGTGCTGAATATTGAAAAAGTCGCTTTGGAGGGTGGTCTGGACTTCACTAGGTGGGGGCCTGAGGTGAAAAGGATTGTATCGTCCTCATACATGTGAATACTGGAATTTGTACAGGAGGAGGGAAGGTCATTTATGAAAATGGAGAAGAGGATCGGGCCAAGAACGGAGCCTCGTGGGACCAAAGTTAGGACGGGGAGAGGGGGAGAAGAGACAATTATTTTAACAGATCATATGATCTGTTTGAAAGGTAGGAGTTGAACCACTGTAGGGTGATAGGAGCTAGGCCGGCTGTAGCCCACTTCAGCGCTTCATACTTTAGCGCTGGGTAATATAGCGCCATCACTCTAGTGCCACCCGATTGAGCGCTGTCTTAGTACAGTGCCATCTGATTTCAGCACCAGCAGTTCAGCTCATTCAGAGTCGACGCTGAAATTTGGATCATAACTACTCTTAGCTGAATTTTGCAACACTGACATTTAGGAAATGTAAACACAATTACCACTTTGTTCCCTCCCTCTTTCCCTATTCAATAATCTGCTCACCCTCTTTCTTTCTCCTTAGCCTCAGCCACAGGATGGCACCTCTGCCCTGGAGCTCCCCCACAGACGATCTCTAGGCGCCCCATCCTAAAGGTAATTTTTCTCGACAACCGAGCAGCATCTCACAGCTTGGCCTTCCTTTGTCTGACTTTTTCGAATTTGGCGCAGTTTCTCTTGGATTTCTGCCCGGTCTCAAACTGCTGAAAAGACTGCCCAAACTCACGGAGCCACAACCGATTGCTGTAAAAATGATAAAACTACTGTTATGTATGCTTTGTAGGTGGGGACCGTGTAATGTGTAATTGCTGTACACCAGCAACGGTCACCTACTGGGATTTGGCGCCAAAACCTAGTTTGAATTTTTCCTCGGACCAGGCTGACATACGTGCAGGGTTTAATGTAAAGTGTCCCTCTCAAATTAAATAACTTAGCTGCTGATTTGGTGGCATAGACCAGGATTAATTTCCAACTGCTTTTATTATCGGTTTGCATAGCTTGGTCCTATAAACCCGTACTGAAAATGCAAAGCTGAACCCTAAACCTTGCTTTCAACTAGTAAATTACAGAAAGCAGCAAAATCAAGTATAAAGCAGCTGTTAGGTAATTTGGTAGTAGCGCTCAGAGTGTCGACTGAGCAGCTCCTAGCGTCCCGGGCTCTTTGAATTTAAATTGTGTCTGCCTCTGACACTAGCAGTACATCTGCTTCCTTGCTCTGCAAACGCAGCTGCTTAAACCAAATCTCACTTCCCTAGCAGCTCAGGAGGGGGACTGTTAATTAATTGTAAAGTGACCCCACGAACGTACTACTTCTCAGCGCCAGCTTAGGAGGGAGACGATAATTTAATTTCAAACTGCTCCCACTAACTTATAGCTTCTTCACAGTAGCCTGCAGCTGTAGGAGGGTTGCTGCCTTCCCCACAGTCGCTTTGCGACTGCTCCCCACCACTGCCCCCACCACTCCCACCCTTAGCGGCTCCAGCTATATAGTGAGAGGAATAGTGTAAACCACGCCCAGCTATATAGCGAGAGGAACAGTGAAAACCATGCCCACCAGGAGAAAATTTATCTCCTCGCTTTACCATTAACAGGTTATTTTTCCTGGTAGCTAGAGGGCGCCAGATATTAGTTTATCTTTCTGGCTCCCAACTCTAAATCCTGCCAACAACACAAGCTCTGTTACTCTCCTTTTGAGCCGCCTTCCCATACACCCCACTTTCAAATGACCCTCTCAATTAAATTCAATATGGCCATAAATCCTTATGTTACATTTATACTGGTCTCTATTTTTTCCTACCTCATATGGCTCCCTATATTTTACTACCCACCAACAATGAGCTATCGCTACACCCACCCTGTTGACCATTCGTTCTTCACTATCGCTTGCCAGCACACTGGCCCCGTGACACCTCCCCACTTCTCATCCCTTACAAGTTCGTCTACCACCTATCCTACACTCTGCATAAATCCCCGCTGCTCAACCTCATCCTGCCTACCCCGTTCATCCATCGTAAGCTATGGTACCTCGTACTCTTAGCCTTAATGTTAGCTGGGGATACTGAGCTAAACCGGGGGCCCCTAAGTAAATTATCCCACTATGATACAACCTGGAATTACACTAAGGGCCCGTATTGTATGCTGTGGAATATTAGGAGTCTCCACAACATAGCAAAACTAGAGGCATGGGTTGCTCAATATCACCCCAATATCCTTTGCCTATCTGAAACTTGGCTAAAATCCTCCACCTCTGATACCCTCTGCTGTCTACCCAATTACAACCTCATCAGACAAGACAGGCCATCATCAAAGCGTGGAGGTGGTGTAGCCATCTTCTATAAGCCTCACTGTTGCTATCCCACAATGTCCTGCCGACCCTATCTCAATGCGAAGCGATCCATGCAACCTTACAACTAGGCTCAAAGAAATTACACATCGTTTGTGCCTATAATCATCCTGCGGGTGGTAGCAAGGGTCTCGAAGAACTCCTCTCCCAAATAAACAGCACCACTGGCCATAATGAAGTCCTTATACTGGGGGACTTTAACCTAAACTGAACTAGTAAATCAAACCAGTCCTCTCATACTAGGATACAAGGCCACAACCTTCATCAACTAATCACAGACCCAACAAGTGTCATGGCTCCCCCTCTGACTAGTGCTCTTATTGACTGGGTCCTTACAAACCACGCTGAGAGCCTAGTATGTGCAGGTACCCTTGCGGATGCCATAAGTGATCACTCCCCAATCTACTGCAACTGGCACTCTACTAATAAACCATCTTCGCCTCCTAAACTTATTACCTTCCGCAATTTGGCCAATTTCAACTTAACACAGTTTACTCATGATCTCTCGATTGGACTCCCATCTACACCTCTACTAATGCCCAGATGGCACTTGACTACTTCGTGGTCCACTCTGGCTTGCTTCAAGACACCTATGCTCCCCGTGTCACTCGTCGTATTCGTGGTCAGACAAAGTGGTTAACCAAAGACCTACTTACCCAATTAAGGGCCAGGGACAAATTGTGGTGATGTTTCAAACCCACTGGGCAGCAGACCGACTATAACTACTATCGATCTCTGAGAAACACATGCAAAATAAATATTCGTCTAGCCAAAAGCTCTTTCTGTAGAGACCTGCTAGCAAAGGCTGTGGGTGACTAAGAAAATCTGTTCTACCATAAAAACACTCCTTGGAGCTAATCACAGGGCCCATACAAGTGATATGATGTTAAATGGCGTACACTGCAATAATCCGGTGACCATAGCCAACTCTTTCAATCACCACTTCTCAGATCTGACCTACTACCTGACCTCCTTTCCACCTATACACACCACCTCACCCCCCAGTGAACCTCTACTCATGCACCCTCTCTTTAGGTTCCGGAGTATCACAAGTGGAGAAGTGTTAAAACTGCTACTCTCCGCTCCTGACAGTACCAGCTCGGGGTCTGATGGTCTGGAACCTAGGCTCCTGAAAGCTGCTGCCCCTCTCAATGCCTCTCCCCTAACCAAAATCTTCAACCTTTCTCTATGCCATGGTATAGCTCCTGGTATCTGGAAAATAGCTAAAGTCACTCCAATTCCAAAATAGGGGGATCCTAAAGAAATTAAGAATTACCGTCCCATAGCAATTCTCTCCATGCTTAGCAAAATCCTTAAAAAACTAGTGGCCACCCAATCTACAGAATATCTTCAAAAGTACAACCTTCTTTCATGCTCCCAGCATGGCTTACGCAAAGGCCACAGCACCTCCACCACCCTCCTAAAACTCACAAACGACATCTATACCTCTATGGACTCAGGCCTCCTGACAGGTGCGGTTTTCATCGATCTAACCAAGGATTTTGACCTGGTTAAGCACACCCTTCTTCTTACTAAACTACGCTCCCTAGGTTTCTCCTCTGATGTAGCAGCCTGATTCAAAAGCTATCTATCTGACAGGAAACGGGCTGTAGTTTTCAACTCAACCATATCAGATTTTTCCTCTATACATGTTGGAGTGTTCCAAAGCTCTATACTTGGCCCCTTGCTTTTCTCTATTTTCATTAACGACATCCCGTTGCTTGCACCCACCTGTTCATCTTTGCTCTACGCTGATGACCTAGTTATTTACCACAGTGCTAGAAATGCCGCCAACATAAACCACCCTCTTGCTTCGGACTGCGCTAGTATTCAATCTTGGCTAACGGAGAACAAACTTGTTCTCAACACTAGCAAGACACACTCCATGCTCTTTGGCTCGCCTGCTAGGCTTAAAACGAATCATAATGCCCTAAAAATCTTGTGTGCTGAGGGCTCCCCTCTGGCTAGCACCAGATCTTTTAAATATCTGGGTGTTACTCTTGACGAATCTCTAGATTTTGACCTGCAGATAACAACCATCTGTAAGTCTGTCAATGCCAAGATAGCAAGTGCCTATAGATCTAGCTATGCCTTTATCCCCTCGGCTAGACTAGCTATGGCACAAGGCTTTCTGCTCCCAGCCCTGGCCTATGGCTCAGTCACTTACCTATCAGCCTCCAAATCCTCCCTCCATAAATGGAACACCACCTATAATAGCATCTGCCGCTATGCCTCTGCATCCCCACGTTACAAACACCATTGCCAGCTCTATGCCGACTTAAAATGGCCTTGCCCCAATGCCCTTCCACCCACCAACTCCAGTCTTTTGGCTCACTACTTGACTGCATCGCCAGATCAGGCCTCCCCCTATCCCTTGCCTCCCTGCTGCACTCACAACCTCTCTCCTATAGGCTACGATCCACAGGCCAAGCACCTCTTCACATCCCTAGATGCAGAACTAACATGGGTAGGGTTGCCACCTGTCAGGTATTTTACCTGGTGATCAGGTTTTCAGGGTTCCTGTCAGGTAATCCGGTTTTGCTCGGTACTGGTCAAGTTTTTGAGCCTTGTTTAGTGCTTATATATTTTGAAATGGCTTTTGTCATATCATTCAGTGTTTCTGCTACATGTCCAGGTTACAAACAAGTTCTGATGTCTATATAGCCTTTCGTTTGTGAAAGCAGTCAACCTGAGAGGTGTAAAGTATGGCCATTAACACCATTAGCACTTACTTAACCTAATCTTTTCCACTGCAGCAAAGCTGCCCCCACCTTTTGTAACAGTAACACAGCCAGTTGTCTTCCACTTTCATCTGCTGGTAAACATTTTCATTTCTAACAGAATTTAGGCATTTTTAAATGGTTTAAATAATTTTTTCCCTCAAGAAAAAAAATATGGTCTTTTTTTGGCTTTGAAATAGTACTGTGGACATAGAGGAAATGGAGCCAGAAAAAATTTAAAGTACACATTATAGGAAACTATTTCTTTGTTATGTATTATTACATACCATGTATGCCGGGAGGTATGAAATAAACACACACAAGTAAATAACTAGGAAGAATCTAGGAAAGTAACTTTAACAGGTACAGTACAATATATTAAGATTTTTGTTGAACTGCTACTTTAAGCGTTATCTTTTATTGCTATAGCAAATGGCTTTCTAGGAGGAGCAATGCATGAGTCATAAAAAGGGGTGGGGCTAGGGACGGAGCTTAAGATCCAGTTTTTGCCTCATTCAAAGGTGGCAACCCTAAACATGGGTGCACGTGCTTTCTTATACATGGCTCCAAAGTACTGGAACTCCATACCTTAAACTATTCATCAAGCGACCACCCATGCTAGTTTTAAGAAACTTCACCATGAGCATCTGCGTGCTACTAGCCCCTGCACCTGCTTTAATCCACCTTAGACCATCTTTTCTCTGTCCTTTTCCTAGGTAATCCACTTCTCTGACACCTCTTTCCCACCTCTCAAACCCCCTCTTACACGTCCCCTCTTTTTCCTAACCCTCTCTTCTCTGCTTCCCACCACTCTTCCTTCCTCTCCCCCGTTTCATTAACCACAAACTGGCACTTATTTTGTTTTTATGTATGCTCTCACTTGCAATGCCCGTTTTCTCACATTGTCTTGACTTGTATTTACTTGTACAAACTGTATTGTAACTGCTTTTATTGTATAATATTTCTCTACACCCCAAGCCTACTGACATGTAGAATCAATGTCTCTCCTTACCCTAATTTTGACTGCATGCTGATCCCCTCTAACAGTACTCCTTACCGTATGTGCTGCGTCACATGCAGATTTATGTATTTTGTTGATCACCTCTAAACTGTGCTCCATACCTCATGTGCTGAGTCACAAGTAGACTTATGTATTTTCAAGCTGTTTTCTCCCAGGTCGTGCCTGAAAATAGGCATTCTTATGCCTAGTGCACCCACCCGGTTACCAAAAGCAAACAAACATTAAACTTTCCCTATGCAGATCTCTGCATACACTACGTAAAGCTCTCGTTTATAGTGAACATTCTGATATCTTTTTTTCTGCCTAGAGAAAAGTTTGCTTTTTAAAATAGAAAAGGACGGCTGTGCCCCCAGTCAGCATTTTCGGCATCCATGGTCTTTTTATGAATAATTGCCTGTCTGCCTTCTACTTCCTCTAATAAACTGTATATTCAGCGGTGTTTACATGGACAGTCTTCCAGCTCACAGGGTTATGTAGCCAAAACAGGCACAGAAATGGGGCATTATTCAGTCCAAATAACCAAACGGCTCCAGACGCAAGCCCCCATCATCACTGAGGGAATATTTCCCTCCTCCAGCAGCCACACCCCATTCCCAGCCATCACCCACCTTCATCACAGCACACTGGAAAGCGTTGAAATGATCAACGCTGAACTGAAACACCTGCCAATTGTGGAAGTGCTGAAACTAACAGCAACTAATTGAAAAGCACTGAAGAGTATGGCGCTGAAATGAAATGCGCTTAACTGAGCTGCCCCCGCTAGGCCTGCAGCTTTAAGTTTTGTTAGGAAGAGTGGGTGGGAAACAATCAAAAGCCTTTGCCAGGTCTACAAACACAGCAGCAGTAAGGTGCCCTGGATCAGAGGCTGTGTGGACGAAATTTGTGACAAGCAGGAGTGAGGAGATAGTAAAGTGATGCTTCCTGAATCTGGATTAGTGTGGCGTTAGGATGCTGTTAGTCATTAGGTAGTCAGACAACCTTGTGTGGGCCACAGACTCCTGTAGTTTGGCAAGAGCTGGGAGAAATGAGATTGGTCTGTAATTTCTGGGTTGGGAGGGGACACCACCTTTGTGGAGGGGAATGACAGAGGCGGATTTCCAGACCAGGGGTACTGTGCCTGTCAAGAAAGAGAGATTGAGTAGGTGGGTGAGGGGCCTGGTAATTGCGGGAGTCAAGATGCGTAGGAGTTTAGGGTGAATCCCATCAGGGCTCGATCTGTTGATATTTAGCAAGCAAAGGGCTGCAAGCACCTCTTGTTCATTGACGGGAGGGAATGTGAAGGTGTTATGACAGGGGGTAGGGGGAACAAAGGATTGAAGCAGTGGGCCCTATGGCAGAGAACAGGATGTGAAGAATTTGTTAAGAGTTTCTGCAGAGCCAACAGTTTTGGTGATAGGCTGACCAAGTTTCGTAAAGGCAGGGGAGCCGGGTTGAGTGAGTGGGTCTAGGAGAGAGTGCACAACATTCCAGAAATTGGAGGGGTGAGCTTGGGCCATTTGCGTTTTGAAATAGTCCGCTTTCGCCAGCCTGACAGCCCTGGTGCATTGGTTGCGGAGGGTGTTATAGGCCTGCCTGTTTAGTGGATTTGGGTGAGCTTTGTAGTCAGCCCAGGCTTTGTCCCTCACTTTGCATCTGGCGAGCAGGGGGCGGTTATCCATGAATGGTGGTGCTTTTTTTATGCTTAGTTTTTTCAGAGGAGCGTGGGCATCCCAGACAGCCGTGAAAGTTTGCAAGAAGCTGGAGGGGGCTATGCCAGCATTTGGGGCTGTGTACACCTGGCTCCAGTCAGCGAGGTCTAGGCTAGTTAGCAGGAACTGTGTGTTTAACGTGCGTGTTAACGTACTTGAGGGCCGACTTTGGCATGTGAGTCTTTCTGATGCAGTATGTGATGCAATGGTCGCTTAGTGCATTTGCTAGAATGCCTGAAGAGGTTACTCTATGGGGGTGGGTGATGAGGATCCAGTCGAGGAAGGAGTGTTTTGGGGAATGAGGGTTGGAGCGAGTGGGGTCTGAGCAGCTGCATGAGGTTAAAAGACTCTATGTTGTCAATGTGGACCTTCGAAGTGGGGACAAGCCAATCCAGGTTGAAGTCGCCTAGTTGCATCAGTTCTCCTTTTGAGGACAGGTTTGGAAGGTTGCTTAGGATGGAGACCAGCGAGTCCTTTGCAAGTCGGGGGGGAGGCATAGAGTACATCAAGAAATAGTGAGAGCGAGGCTGGTAGGATGAGTTTGGCCATGAGGACTTCGTGGGAGCCTGGACGAGCTTCTTTAAAAGTGGCAGTGCATGAGAGAGATACTTTGGTGTAGATGGCTACTCCTCCGCTCCTTTTGCCCCGGTCTTGTCTGAGCAGTGTGTAATTTGGGAGGGTCAGGGCGTAGTCAGGGGTCTTTGTAGACAGCCAGGTTTCAGTTAGGCGTAGGATGTTGGGAGAGTGCTCCGCTGTCCAGCAGTTTACTTTATTGAGTTTGGGTAACAGACTTCTGATATTTGTGTGTGCGATGGAGACACCTTTGTGGGAGCTTAATGGTTTGGGGCCCGCCTGGGGACCCGGACTGGATTCGACGTCACCAGCTAGGAGCAGTACGAGTAGGAGGAAGGAGTACACAGCTGGGAGTTTGAGTCTCAAAACGAAAAGGATGGCTTTGGTGGTAGGTCTGACTGCCTAGATAAGTGATGCAGGGGGTTATCATTTGGGGTGGCAGGATGCCTGGATCACCCAGAAGGGGAGTGGTAAGGGGAGAGACCAGGTGGGTTGGTTGCTTCTGATAGGAGTTTCCAAAAAGGATGCTAGGTGCCAGAGTGACAGTCGCTGAAGGAGGCGCTTGGCATGTGCTATATGGGTATAGGGCAGGGAGGGCCGATGTAAGGTAGTAAGAGGCTATGAGGAAGTATAGGTGAGGTTTGTTCATGGCTATTGTAACAGGGTGCTACCTGTTATTAGTATACAGACCCTAGAAATAAAGAATAAAGAGTCACATATGGCAGTTCTACCCCTTGTGTTATTTCTCTCACCCTTTTCTATCCTCTCATTCAGGGGTCGATCTTAACATTGTTTTACTAAGCAAAGCACTAGTGCAAATTCACCAGGGCTAGTGCAGCTAACTCTCTACTTGCCCATCTTGACTAGTGCAGATTTTAATGGCTGTTAATGAAGTTAAAAAAGTCTCTACTTTAGCATTCTCTAGTCCTCATGCTAATCTCTCTCAATGTTCCAGATGGCCAGGTGTGATTAACAGATCATTAAGAGCTGCAATTATCTAGCAGTTCAAGAGAGGGATTCCACAATAGACTCAATGTGAGTCATTATCACTCCACTGTTAAGACTTTCAGCTAGTGTCCAGGGTGTGATCAAGGGTAGAGTGCTGCTAAGTCACTAGGTTCCAGTTTTCTGAATGGTCTATGTTATGTTTAACAATTTGTCCAATATTATTAAGACCAGTGCCCCTCATTTCCCTACATTTTGAGTGTTTATATCCAACATTTCAGTGACAGAATGCTAAGAGGTATACAGGATCGGCCCTGCAGGTGGTGGGTTTTATTCCAGCCTCACCATAACGTCCCTCTCCCCTCCAAATCTCTTAACTCTGTTCTTTCCCTGGACACCAATGCAGACCAAACTCTGAAGTGACCATACATAGATCCATAGCTGCCATTACTGGCAAGTGTAGGGGGTCCCCAGCTCTTCTAAATGGACCGTGCCAGCCATCACCATCCACACAGTTCCACCCTTATCCCACTCAGCACGTCCGTTCAGCCTAAAACAAAGCTTTGGATCATGTATGGTACAAAAATAAACCTTGATAAAATACATAATTTGAAACCCTGAAATAGGCATTCCTGGGGTGCATAGATCATCCTAAATGTGCAATAAATATTTATTGGCTTATTGTTTCCTGTATAAGTGATCAAAATGTACCATTATAATTAAGGGCTAGTGCAACCATCTGCAGGCTAGTGCAATTTTGAATCAACTTGCCCTGCTGGCTAGTGCAAAAACAGGTTAAGGCTGACCCATGCTCTTGTTTTCCTTTTCTTTTTTCTTTGTCAGGGTGGCCAACCTGACAAAACCCAAGTCTTTTCTTTGCTGTCCTTTTTTCAAAAAGACCCCTTGCTGTGCACATTGGACTAGAAGCTATCTCCAGTCTTGGAGATAGTGTGCTAGAGTTTAAATATGCCCAGAATAAAGGGCTGATGAATGGCGCGACACACTGAAAATACAGTCCCGTAGTGTCCTCAATATTTAAAAGAATTAAAACAGTGTTGTGACAGCCACAGAGAAGTTGTAACTGGGACTGCCTGTAAAATAAAGCACATTTGAGCAAAAAGGGCCAATTAAAAAGCCCCTGCATCTTAAGGCATGGAATAATATGGCAACTCCCCCAATTATGTAATGTTATGGCCAATGGGAACTCCCCCACAGAGAGTGACGTAATCCCTAGGGCTATAAATAGGGCTCACCACTAGGGGAAAAGAGGAGAGTCGAGTCAGTTGGTGTACTGACAGTGAAGAAGGAGGACCTGTATTGTGTGCTGAGTATTTCACACAGATATTTCGAAAGAGAGTGTAAGAAGGATATTACATTCCTCTATTGGTTGAAGATAAGCCACAGGCTCTACGAGGGAAGTAGAGACCTGAAGATTTCTTTTGTTACTGGACTAAATTTTCCTGATTTTCTTTCTGTTTATATTTTGGACTTTTATATGAATAAAATGATAAGCACAATCTTGTGTCTTTTATGCACCTGAGCTCTGCCTGCTGTGTCCAGTTTGTATCCCACCACACCACACTCACACTGGTGTCAACAATGGGATACCTGGTGCGTTTTTAGACTGCCTGGAAAAAACACTACTGGGGGTATAGTCATATACCCGGATGCACGAGCAGAGAAAAAGGTGCTGGAAGGAAGGAGTTCAAGCAGATCAGTCAAAAAAATTGGTGTTGAAACCTATACCAGGAATGGAGCCACTCGTTTGCCCCAAGGAACCACTAAAGAAAGAAGATGTGGAATCCACAGAGAAGGAAAAGAAATGGCATGCTGGGGAAAAGAAACTATTAGAAAAAGAGAGAAAGCAAAAGGAAGACCCAGTTCCAGAGGCTCCATCTGACCTGTTGCGTTGGCTTTGCCCAAGACAGTTGGACATGGAAAAGAACGAAAAAGAAGACTGATGGCAGAGAGAGAAGAGGAACTGAGAACCAAGAAGATGACCGATGGCAGAGAGAGAAGAGGAACAGAAAAACCAAGAGGAGGAAAGATGATGACAGGATGCTTGATGCCTTGCAGGCCTTTCAAGCAATGAGCCCAGGGCAGCCTGACAGAAACAACCCTCAGGACATCAAATTGTCCAAGCTCACTGAGGCAGATGACATCACGGCGTACCTGACCACCTTTGAGTGGACTGCTCAAACCTGTACCTGGCCCAGAGATAAATGGGAGATAAGACTAGTACCACACTTATCTGGATATGCCCAGCTGGTGTACAGCATATGATAGCACCAGATACCAATAATTATAACCGGGTTAAGGAAGAGAGCCTAAGTAGTTTTTTTTTTTTTTGTTTGTTTGTTTTTTTTAAACCTTGTATGTATCCTCCTACCTGCAACGTCCCTCCACTCTTTCAGACCCCCTCAAGTAGCCTTCCTCAATGGTGCTCGGAGCTCCAAGGAGTCTGCCCCTTGAGTGTTCACTCACTCAAGGACCCCTAGGTATCCCTGGATACCCCCGGGCGGGGCGAGGAAAGGACTCCCCAAACCTTCCCCCTCACAATGGTGGAGCAAACGGAACACAGCGGAGTCTGCCCCGGTGAGCGCCCATGACACAGTCCGCTTACAGGGGAGTCATCATCTAGGAGTGATGGGCCTCATTTTTGCTTGTTCTAGTTATTCCCGACATCACAAGGCAATGAGGGGCCAAAGAGCATGAGGCACGCTGAGGCGTGCCTCCTGCTCCGCCCCTCTGCCGACATCTGCCCTATCCCTGTACTGCTACTCCCTCCTACCGCACCTTCCACCTGGGCTCCCCTAGGTAGTGGTATTGTGGTGGGAGCTTGCAGGTAACCCCACCCCCCCCCCGGAGAAGGAGAGCAGCCGATGGGCACTCAATCCTTCCCCACCCTGGCCAACCCCTTGAGGCACATGCTTGTTCCCGAACATGGGTCGCTGGCGTGGCGCGAGGTAAGGTGTCCAGCGCCACTGAGCCGGCCCTAAAAAGGTATGAGATTAATTCTGAGACATTCCAGCAAAGGTTTAGATCACAGAAAATGGTGGGTCAAGATACACCAAGGGAAACCTTTGCCAAATTAAAGGGCTTTTGCCTCAAATGGTTACAACCAACAGTAAAAACAGTCGATCAGATAATGGATTTAATTATCATTGAACAGTTTATACAGATTATGCCCCAGGATGTGCAGGTGTGGATAAGAGAGCACAAACCAGACATTGCCTAGCAAACAGCAACTCTGGAGGAGGACTACCTGGTGGCCAGACCTGCAAGGACCAGAGGAACCCAGAGACCCACAGCCCAAATTACTACATTGATAAGACAATATGATCAAACTTACCAAAAACCAGTATCCAGTGAGGGCGCGAGTTGGCAAAGAGAGAGACCCTACCATGCTGATTTTATTTGTAGGATATGTGCAAGAAAGGGACATATTGCACGAAATTGCCCCAGTAAAGGATCGAATATTTCCCATTTTGCTATGACTAACTGGGGCTATGTTACCACAGTGGGAATTGGGCAACAAAGTTTACTGGGCCTCATAGATGCAGGAAGTAAGCAAACTTTAGTAAGAGCTGATCTTATTAATGACTATGAGACAGGAGGGATCGAGATCAAGGTGACTCGTATCCATGGGGATGTTAATCGGTACCCAACAGCCATAGAAACACAGAATTTGACGGCAGATAAGGACCGCTTGGCCCACCCAGTCTGCCCATTTCCCTACCTAATGGATAAGCTGCAGATCCTAGTTAACCAGCAGCCTACTTCTTCCTACCCCCAACCCCAGAATTGCCTTATGACTGTTCCATGCATGCTTGAATTCCACCACTGTTTTTGACTCCACAACCTCCTCCGGAAGGCCGTTCCATGCATCCACAATCCTCTCTGTGAAAAATACATCCTTACATTACCTCTGAGCCGCCTCCAATCTTCAAATTGTGCCCCTTGTTCTTGCACACCTCTTTTGAAAGATGCTACCCTCTTGGACTTTGTTGATTCCCTTGAGGTACTTGAAAGTTTCTATCATGTCCCCTCTCCTCCTTTCCTCGAGGCTATATATATTAAGCTCCTTAAGTCTCTTTA
Organism: Neoceratodus forsteri; assembly: GCA_016271365.2. Classification (NCBI taxonomy): domain Eukaryota; kingdom Metazoa; phylum Chordata; order Ceratodontiformes; family Ceratodontidae; genus Neoceratodus; species Neoceratodus forsteri. Next base: position 237,452,007 of record CM057451.1, read on the forward strand.
TGTCTCTTCCGTGCAGACCCTGCACCATTTTAGTTGCCCTCCCTGGACAGCTTCCATTCTATGTCTTTATGAGACTGGGTTTCCGAACTGCACGCAGTACTCCAGTTGGGGTCTCACCAGCTGTCTGTACAGAGGGATAATAACTTCCTGTTTTCTACTGGTGATGCCTCTCCTATGCATCCTAGTATCCCCTTAGCCCTCCTTGCTGCCCTCTCACATTGCTTGCCCACCTTTAGGTCATCTGATATGACTACCCCCAGGTCCCTTTCCATTTTTGTTGTTGTTAGTATCTCACCCCCCATTGTGTAGACCCCTAGGTTTTTGTTTCCCCAGGTGCATTACCTTGCACTTCTTAGCATTGAATCTAAGCTGCCATACATTTGACCATTCCTCTAACCTTGCCAAGTCTCCTCTCATCCTTTCCACCCCACCTTGTGCATCAACTCTGTTGCAGATCTTTGTGTCATCTGCAAAGAGACATACTTTTCCTTCCAGTCCCTCTGCAATGTCGCTTATAAAGACACTGAAGAGGACCGGTCCTAATACTGAACCCTGCGGTACCCCACTAGTAACCCCTCTTTCTTCAGAGTGGACTCCATTTACTATTGCTCTGTGTGCCCTATTCTCCAGACAATTCTTTACCCAGGCTGTCATCTTGGGATCCACTCCCAGGCTGGCTAACTTGTATATTAATCTTTTGTGTGGGACTGTGTCAAATGCCTTGTTAAAGTCTAGGTAGGCCATGTCCACAGCCCCTCCCTGATCTACTACTTTGGTCACCCAGTCAAAGAAATCTATCAGATTTGTCTGGCATGACCTTCCCACTGTGAATCCATGCTGCCTTGGGTCCTAGCCCCTCTGGCCTCTAGATACTCAACAATTCTTTCCTTCAGAAGTGATTCCATCCTTTTCCCTACCACTGAGGTTAAACTAACAGGTCTGTAGTTTCCTGCTTCTGCCTTGCTCCCACTTTTGTGAAGGGGAATCACATCTGCCCTCCTCCAGTTCTCGGGTACCACCCCATCCTCCCATGATTTGTTAAAGAAGGTAGTCAGTGTTGTCACTAGTTCTACCCTTAGTTCTTTTAGAATTCTGGGATGAATCCCATCAGGCCCCATTGCTTTGTCCACCTTCAGTTTTAAGAGTTCTTTCAGAACCCTTTCTTCTGTAAATGGGCTGCTATCAACTTCTGTATCCAGAGTGTTTCTACTGTTTGTTTTAGGTACCTCGCCCTCTTCCTTTGCAAATACTGAGCAAAAATATTTGTTTAGTATCTCTGCCTTTTCACAGTCACCCTCTGCCCACCCTCCCTCCCTTTAATAAGCCTCACTATCCCTCCCTTGGTCTTCCTTCGCTCCCAGATGTACCTATAAAAGGTTTTATCCCCCTTCTTAACTGAGTTGGCTATATTTTCCTCGGTTTGGGCCTTTGCTGTTCTGACTGCCTTCCCAGCTTCCTTTTGCTTTAACTGATACAGTTCTCTGTCCTGCTCCTTCTGTGATTCCGTGTACTTCCTGAATGCTTTCTTTTTCTCTTGAACCTTCACTGCCACTTCCTTTGAGAACCATAGCGGTTTCTTACATCGTTTCGTTTTGTTTATTTGCTTCACACAAAGGCTTGTTACCTCTGTGATGGCAGTTTTTATTATTCCCCATTGTTCTTCCACCCCTCCTTCCTGCCCATTTGCTAGTGCATTCCTTAGGCACTCACCCATTTTGGCAAAGTCAGCCCTCCTAAAGTCCAGTATTTTTGCCTTTGTATGGCTTGACTCTATTGCTGCGTTTATTGTGAACCATACTGCTCGATGGTCGCTGGTTCCCAGATGGCTACCCAGTTCTATATCTGTGATCCTCTTTTCATCTCCATTTGAGAGAACCAGGTCTAAGATTGCTCCCTCTCGAGTGGGCTCCAATACTAGTTGTCTAAGGCATGCCCCCTGTAGGGTATCTAGAATAACCCCACTCTTCGAAGTGGCTGCTGCAACTGCACTCCAGTTAACATCTGGCATACTCAGATCACCCATCAGCAATATCTCCCCTTTTTCTGCCATTCTAAGTATACTTTCTATCATTTCTTGTCCATTTCCTCCCTGAGAAGGGGTCTGTATCAACCTTTAGCAGATTGTGGTGCCATTGCTGGTCTCCAAATTACCCAGAGTGCTTCTTCTCCTCCCTGTTTTCCCTTTTGTTCTGTTGCTTTGATTCCTTCCCTATGTAAGAGCTACTCCTCCTCCTTTTTACCCTCCTGTCCCTCCTGTAGATAGTGTATCCTGGTATGTTTACATCCCAGTCATGGTTTTAGTGTACCATGTTTCTGTGACTGCCACGATATCCAGATGTTCCTCCTCCATCAAGGCCACTAATTCAGGAAGCTTGTTACTCAGACTATGGGCATTGGAACTCATTGCTCTCCATTTTTTGATGGCTTTACCTTCTGTTGCAGCATCCCCCACTGACCTTTCTACCTCGGTCTTTTTCTCATTTAGTACCCTGTTTTGTAGGGAGAGGCTGGGATTTTCCTGCTGCTTATCAGTGCCTCCCCCTTTGACTAGTTTAAAAGCTTGCCAATGAAGCATTTAAACAGACTGCTCAAAAGACTTGTTCCCTTCCTGGACAGATGCAGACCATCCTGCCAGTATAGGCTGGTGTCCCTCCAGGTGGAACCCCAGTCCCCAATGAAGCCAAACCCCTGTGCTCCACACCATTTTTTCAACCATTCATTAAACTGCATGGTGCAAAGTACCCTCGCCTCACTCATGCCATTGACAGGTAGCACCTCTGAGAAGGATACTGTGTGTGCTACTTGTCTTAGGCCCCTCCCCAATTCTGCAAAGTCCTTCTGCACTGCTCTAATCTCATGTTGAGCCAAGTCATTTGTCCCTAGGTGGACAATGACGTCCAGCTCAGACTCCTGTGCAGCTGTTCTCGTGATCCTGTGGATGCGCTTCCTGTCCCTCCAAGCCATGGCACCAGGCAGGCACCTTACTTCAGTTTTCCCTGCTCCCCCCAGTTCTATCCCCCTAATAACTGAGTCCCCCACCAGGAGCTGCTTCCTTTCCTTGTGGTGTCCTCTGCTTCTTTCCTGTGGACCTCCCTTGTGACAGTTGTCCTCAGCCTCCTTAGTCTCCTCTGCTGGTGCATCCATTGGGGAGCTATGCTCCCCCAGAATGATGTATGGATTGTGGAGTGGAACAACTGACTGGGTGTGCCCCGTTCCACCATCCTCACCCTCCCTGAGCCCACTGTGGTCCAACTGCTGGGCTTTCTTCGCAACCTCTGAGGTAGTGGTGGTGGTGGCGGCTCTGGTGCTCCCTGGATGGGGGAGGTTCTCTTCCTACTGTCCAGTGTGGCTTGGGGGAAGGTTCCCTTACTATTGTCCAGTGTGGCCTGAAGATGGTAAAAATGACTGTGGAGCAAGATACTTAGACACTTGCTGTGGGTCTAGTCCCTCAACTTCCTGTGCCCGTGCTCATTGGTCAGGACCATCCAAAGTTTGAACAACTGTTAGTCTCCCCAGACATGTTACCCTTTGGTTGCTGTCACCACTCGGCTATAGGCTAGAAAAGAACAGTCTCCTGATATATTCCTTTTGATTCAGAACTATTTGACATCCCCGGAAAATCCAGAAAAACCAAGAATGAAAAAAGGAGAAAAAGCATAAGTGGAGAGACACTCATAAGACTGCGACACCCGAGATTCCTGAATGGGACCTGGTGTTAAAAAGGGCCAAAATTCAAGAGGAGCAAAACAGGGATGAGACATTAAAACTTTTTTTTTTTCACAGGTGGACCAAGTAGCTATACAGGGACAACCTCAGTATGTATTATCAAATGAGATATTGTACAGAATATGCATTAATCCTGTGACAGGAGAGCAGCTGAAACAAATGATGGTTCCCCAGAGGATAGGGATAAACTGATGGTACTGGCCCATGATATCCCTATGGCCAGTCATGAGGGGCCAAGATAAAACTCTGGGTAGGTTGACCCACCTGTTTTTCTGGCCAGGGATTCTTGATAAAATAGCGGAATACTGCCAGACATGCCCAGAGTGTCAGATGGTGGCAAAAAGCGGAACGAAACATAAGGTGCCCCTACAACCCTTACCAGCTGTTATGCAACCATTCGAAAGGATAACAATGGATGTGGTAAGCCCCTTAACTAAGAGTGCTAAGGGTAACCAGTTTATTCTTGTGGTCTGTGACTATGCCACCTGATACCCTGAGGCAATACCTACGTGCACTGTCACTGCCCCTTGGATAGCCAAAGAACTGGCAAACATTTTTAGTTGGTTAGGTATTCCTCAGGTTATCCTCATGGACCGGGGTACGAACTTCACCTTCATCCTCCTAAAGGAGCTGTATAAACTTTTGGGGGGTTACAGCTGTGCGATCCTCACACCCCCACACCGATGGACTGGTTGAGACGTTCAATAAAACAATGAAGCACATGTGGTAAAAATATGTCCAGGGGGAAGGAAGGGATTGGGACAGGTACTTGCTCTATCTATTTGCATATCGTGAGGTGCCCAAAGCTACCACTGGTTTTTCTCCCTTTACTCTTTTGCATGGTAGGAACCCACGGGGTCCTTGGACGTAGTAAAAAAAAAACATTGGGAGGAGGGGAAGGAGGTCTGCCACAGTAACATAATTGATTACATGACCAACTTAAAGAAATTGGTTACATCTGTGCAGGTGGCACATCCGAACGTGATTCAAAGACAAGCTGATCAAAAATCTGATTATGATGAAGGACTGAAAGACAAATGTTTTCATCCTGGGGAGAAGATGTTATTACCTACCCAGGAGAATAAACTTTTAATGAAATATCAGGGTCCCTATGAAGTAATCAAACAGGTGGGGAAAGTCAACTATGAAATTAAACCACCATAAAGAAAAACAGCTTTGAAAGTGTACCATGCTAACTTATTATGTAAGTGGTAGGAAAGAGCAAACTCTATGCTCAGCTGTTTTATGTACCCTGAGTCTGAAAGCAGTGAGATGGATGTAGCTTATGAAAGGTTGGACCCTAGGTCCCAGGTGGACGAGGTGCAAATCAACCATGAGCTGAATGATGCCCAGAAACAAGAAACTGAGGAACTGTTACAGTATTATGGGGCTACCTTTATTAGCGTACTAGGTAGGGCAAAGGAGGTGGTACATAACATACATATGGAACAAACAAAGCCTATTCACCAGCGACCTTATCGCTTGCCTAAGAAGGTCAGACAGGATGTTGTCACTGAAATCAAGCACATGGAAGCACTAGGGGTAATAGTCCCATCCCGTAGCACATGGTCTTCACTCATGGTAGTGGTACCCAAAAAGGAAGGAGGAATCAGACAGTCTGGATTTTCGTAAGATCAATTCCCTTTCTTCCTTTGGATGGGTATCCAATGCCCAGGGTGGATGACCTTCTAGATAAAAATCGGATCAGCTAAGTACATTAGTACCCTGGACTTAACGGGGTACTAGTAGATTCCATTACCTTTATGAGCCCAAGAAAAGACTGCATTCAGTACCCCAAAAGGGCTATTCCAATTCACAATGCCATTCGGATGACAGAGGGCACCAGCCACCTTCCAGCGCTACATGGATAGGGTTTTACGCACCCATACCTCATACAGTGCTGCTTATTTGGACATAATTTTTCACCTGATTGGCAGACTCATCTAATTCATCTGACCGCTGTAATACAGTCCATTACTGATTCAGGCCTGACCATCAACCCTGTAAAAATGTGCCATAGCCAAAACTGACACGAAATAACTGGGGTTTGTAGTAGGAAAAGGGATCATCCAGTCTGGTATCAGTAAAGCAGAGGCAGTGACAAACAGCCCCATACCATAGACAAAACGTCATGTCCGCTCCTTCTTAGGCCTAGTCAGCTATTAAAGAAGTTTTATTTCCGACTTTGCCACCATCGCCAACCCACTGACATATTCGACGCAAAACAAATGTGCTGATAAGCTTTAATGGACTAATGATTGTAATGAGGCTTTTTTAACCCTCAGAGCTTTACTATGTTCCTACCCTGTGTTATTAAGTCCCGATTTTACAAACACCTTCGAACTTCACACTGATGCCTCTCACACAGGCATTGGGCGGCGTTATACCAGAAACACAAAGGTGAGGAACACCTGGTGATATATACAAGTAGAAAATTACACGAGAGAGAACGGAAATATTATACTGTTGAAAAAGAATGTTTGACGTTGAGATGAGCAGTAGAAGCACTCAAATATTATTTGTGGGGCAGGGAATTTACGGTGGTGACGGATCACAATCCCGTGTTGGCTTCAACAAATGAAAGATAAAAACGGGTAGGATCATGCGATGGTACTTAGCACTGCAACCCTATCGCTTTACCATCGCACACACAGCGGGTTCCAAACACCTCAATGCCGACTTTTTGTCCAGATATGGGACAAATGTGATGGAAACAGGATGAAATATATGTGATGTTAACACATTTTCTTGCTTTCTGTACAAAATGTTAACGTGAACTCCTGAAGTAAAGTAAATTAAAGAAAGAATTAAAGGTTACATGTTGCGAAAGAACAGGTTACTCACCTGTAACAGTAGTTCTAAGAGTGGTATATGTTGTTCATCCACACTCTGACATGTCCCCTTCCACTTTAAATTCAACCGGAAGTCTTCAAGCTGGCTCCTCCCATCCACCCGGGTGGTATATACCTCGGCTCCTACCCATGACGCCAGATCTTAGCCCGCTGGAAGTCAGGTTGTGTGTGTCCGCAGCCAGGGAGGTCGGGTGGGTCCCTATGGATGAACAACATATACCACTCCTAGAAAGATCAGTTGCACAAAACCTTTTGCCGGAACAGCAGATCAACTAGGAATGTCTCTTGCAGTAAGTCATTGCCATACTTGGTCACTCCACTGCCATATAACTGCTTGGGAATCTCCCAGAAGTAATGACTTACTGCAAGAGACCATTCCGTGGAAGATAGATCAGTTATACAAAGACTTTTGCCATAACAGTAGATCTCCTAGGAATGTCTCTTACAATACGTAGTTTCCCTCCCTCCCTCCCTCCAACCCCCTGCCATTCTGCAACATGAAAAATGATGTAGGGTTGGGAAGCTTTGGTACCTCGGTTGCCCTCGGTCCCTCGCTTTCCCCGAGCTGAAACGGTGGGAAAATGAACGGAGCTTCCCAGGGACCACCCACTTTTATAGGTACAGCCCAGGAAGTGAGGTCATGTGGGTGGTCCCTGGTGTGGAGACTGCTGGAAGAAACAGCCGTGCTGGAGCACCACCTATCGGGAACTCCTAGAAGTAAAGACTTATTGCAAAAGACCATTCCATGGAAGATCTACTGTTACAGGTGAGTAAATACAGGTTACTCACCTGTAACAGGGGTTCTAGGAATGGTATATGTTGTTCTTCCACACTGTCTGGCAGGTTCCTTGCCGCTTTAAATCTTGCCAGAAGGTCTTCGAGCTGGCTCCTCCCACCCACCCGGGAGGTAAAACTCTCGGCTCTGCCCCATGACGCCAGATCTAGCCCGCTGGAAGCCAGGTTGTACGTCGAAGCTGGGGAGATCGGGTGGGTCGTGTGGATGAACAACATATACCATTCCTAGAACTCCTGTTACAGGTGAGTAAACTGTATTTCTAGGAACATGGATATGTTGTTCATCCACACTGTCTGGCAGACTCCTAGCAGTTCTCCGGGAGGAGGGAGGCAAGGCGCACACCCCCTACTTGGGAAATAAAGACTGGAGAACCAAGGCCCCAAAACCAGCATCCTGGCGTGACTCAAGGTCAATGTGGTAGTGGGTGATGAAGGTGTGTGCTGACTTCCAGGTAGCAGCCATGCAAATTTCCTGGATAGGGACGTCCCTGAAAGCAGCCACCGATGCAGCGGTATGGCGGGTAGAATGAGCTCTTATCCCTCTGGGAGGCTCCATGCCCGCCAACCTATAGCAGAGTTCTATGCAGGAGGTGACCCACCTGCCTATCGTCTGCTTGGCTGCAGGTCTGCCAGGTGCGACTTCAGCGTGGAGTGACAAACAGCTGGCGAACTTCTCCCGAACTCAGCCGTCCCTCCCTTCATGGCTGCTTCTAGGGTCAAAGTATGGAGCCTATATTAAACCTCCGGGTGTGATTGGGGTAGAACACCGGCAGAGTCAACACCTGGTTAAGGTGAAACTCCGACACCACCTTCGGAAGGAATTTCGGGTGGGGGCACAGGACAACCTTGTCCCTGTGGAAGACCAGATAAGGAGACTCAATGGAAAGCGCCTGGAGCTCTCCCATCCTTCTGGCTGACATGATAGCCACCAAGAAGGTAGTCTTCCACGACGGGTGAGAGATGTCACACCTGTGCATCGGTTCGAATGGCTTGCCCATGAGCTTAGCCTATACCAGCAGTAGATCCCACAGAGGTGGAGGTTCTCGCGCCGGAGAAGATATGTGATCAAGGCCTTTGAAGAAAGTACCCGACCACCTTCTCCTGCGCTGACTGCTTCCTGTCCCGCGCCCGTTAAGCAGAGATGGCTGCCAGGTGCACCTTAAGGGTCGTCGACCGAAGCCCTAGCTGAGAAAGGGACCACAGGTAGTCCAGAATGCTTGCCAAGGAATAGAAGGAAGGGTCCAGGCCCTTGCCCTGACACCAAATGGAGAATCTCTTCCATTTGAAGGCGTAGCATTTTCTAGTCGACTGTTTACGGGATGCCTCAATGACGCCGAGGACCTCGTCGGAAAGACCCAAGGCCTGGAACTCTAGCCGCTCAGGAACCAGGCCGTCAGGTGCAGGGATTGAAGGTCCGGATGGAATACCTTCCCCTGACTGACTGAGATCAGGTCTGGGTGGGCTGGAAGCCGCCTCGGGAGCCTGGAGCTGAGACTGAGGAGATCTGGATACCAGAACTGGCGGGGCCAGTCTGGGGCTACCAGAATTACCGCCTTGTCCTCCTCGCCTTAGAAGCACCTTGTGGCTCAAGGAAAGGCATAGAAGAGGCCGGGGTCCACGGCCTCGAGAAGGCATCCCTCTGCAGCAAGCCCTGCTGAGGGGGCATGAAACAGTCTCAGCTTCGCATTCTCCCTGGAGGCAAACAGGTCCACCTGAGGCGTGCCCCAGTGGGAGAACAGATCTTGTACTACCTCCGGCAGGAGAGACCACTCGTGGGACGCAGCCCCTATCCGGCTTAGGGCATCGGCCAGGGTGTTGGAGGCTCCTGCCACATGAATGGCGAGGAGATCTGCCTCCAGGCTGCGCACGAGTGACCAGATGCGGAGAGCTTCCCTGCACGGAGGCATGAAGCGCGTCCCGCCTTGGCGGTTTACGCAGTACATGGTCGTGTATGTCCATCTGGACCTGAACCACTTGACCCTGTAGAAACGGAGCGAAGGTGGTGAAGGCTAGATGAACCGTTCGAAGCTCCAGCAGGTTGATGTGGCATCGGGACTCCCAAGGGGACCAGAGGCCGTGCGTTCTGTGCTCCCCCAGATGGGCACCCCAACCCATCAGAGAGGTATCGGTCGATAGAGAGACCTTCGGCTTGGGGCGGACAAACGGGATGCCCTCCTGCAGATGTGCTGGAACGGTCCACCACTGGAGAGCGTTCCACATCCCCAGGTCACTGTCACTAGCTGATCCAGAGGATCGAAGTGCTGTGACCATTGGCTGGCCAGCCCCCATTGAAGGGGACGCATGTACCAGCGGGCCCAACGGACCATGCTGGTGCAGGCCACCATGAGGCCCAGGAGGCGCAGGAAGTCCCAGGCAGGGTGCGATTGCCCAACCTGAAATGATTGGGCAAAGGAGGAAAGAACCTCGGCCCTGTCCGTCGGGAGCCGTGCTCTGGCTCGTAGAGAGTCAAGCTCTGCCCCGATGAATTGTATCACCTGCTTTGGCACGAGTTCCGACTTGGCCTCGTTGATGAGGAGGCCAACCTGAGAGCAAACCTGGAGGGCCAGATCTCTGGACCGCTCCACCTCTGCTCTGGAGGGGGCTGCAATCAGCCAGTCGTCCAAGTAGGGGTAGACTCGGACCCTTCGGCACCGCAGGAATTCTGTCACCGCTGCCACGCATTTGGTGAAGATCCTGGGAGCTAGGGAAAGGCCGAAGAGCATGGCCTGGAACTCGTAGAGGGATCCCTCTGCCCTGAAGCGGAGGAATCTCTGGTGGGACGGACAGATTGAGATGTGAAAGAACGTATCCTGAAGGTCTAGACAACAGAACCACATGCCTCGTTCCAAGGATGGGATTATCTGAGCCAGAGTGACCATCCTGAAGGTCTGAGACCTTAGGAACCTGTTCAGGTCATGCAGGTCGAGAATGGGGCGCCAGCCCCCCTGTCCGTTTTGGGACCAGGAAGTACCTGGACACAAACCCCGGGTCTGGAAGAGGATCTGCCACCTTCCTGATCACCTCTTTTCAAGGACAGGGGGATATCGCTCGGGTGAGCCGACAAAGAGGCTCGCAACCCAGCCCCGAGGGGCAGGCTCGGAAAGCGGGGCCTGCTCGAACTCCAGAGGCAGGCCCTTTCCTACCACCTCCAACACCAGCGGTCCATGGTGATAACGGACCAAGCGGAAAGGAAGTGGCGGAGCCGTCCCCCCACGGGGGGAGTGATGAGGCTGGGGGCGACACCCCTCTACCTGTCACTGGGCAGGCTTAGAGAAGGGACCGGCCAAGAGACCTCCTGGGCCTTCACCTCCCTGCTTCCTGTTGGGGGAAGCCGCGGGCTTGGGTTTGGGATGCCAAGGGCGAGCCTGCTGGCCCTGGTGCTGTTGGGCCGGATGTGCCACAGGCGCAGAAGGACAAAAGGACTTGTGCTGCTGCTGTTGGCGGCCTTTGTCCTTCTGGGCCGAGGTGACAGAGTCCAGAGTGGCACTGGACTTTTCAATCCGCTGGCGGTGACCTTCCACTCCAGGGCCGAAGAGGCCTGTCCCCAAGAAGGGGACATCCGCCAGTTTATGCTGGGCATCCGCCATGAAGGTGGATATCCTCAGCGGCGCATGGCCACCGCGGCCGCAACCGATCTGGCACAGGATTCTCCAATGTCCAGAGCCATTTGGAGCTGCTGCTTAGCCACTGCCCTACCCTGGTCCCGTACCTGCCGGACCGTGGTCTGCAGGTCAGCCGGGAGATGAGGGATCACCTCATCCAGGGAGCCCATGAGGGCGTGGGAGAAGTGTGCCATCAGCACGGCCGAGCTGGCCTGGTGGAGGCCAAGGGAGGACGCAGTGTACACTTTGAGCCCGGCATAGTCCAGCTTTTTGGACTCCATGTCGGGGGGCTTGTCCACATCCCTAGCGTTCCTGGAACGCCGGAAAACGCTATTGGTGACCAACCCCTTGGCGGAGGGGTGTTCCGAAAAACTGGGCAAAGAGCCGGTAGGGACTGCATACTTCCTGGCCATCCTGGCCGAAGGCGCAGGACAGGAAGCAGGCTGCTGCCAGAGCTCCAAGGCTGGGCCAACAATGGCTTCAGCCACTGGAAAGGCCTCCATGGGTGAATCCCCTCGGTCCAGTATCTCAGTGAGGGGATACTTGGCCCGCTTGGATATGGGCTCGAGCTGCACCCCGCTGGACTCAGATGAGCTGAAGCAGACCCATGAAGGACGATGGGCTTTCGTCCATCGACTGGCCCCCGGAGGACTCCAGGTCAGTGGGCCTGGAGAACTGAGAGGAGTCGTCGTCCAACTCGGAGGAGTCCGCGAAGAGCTGCCTGGGGCCTGAGCCACCCTCCACCTGCCAAGGACGGTCGGGAGTGAGGGTGACCGACAACCTGAGGGGCAGGCCCTGACCCGACCAAGAGTCTTTGGTCGGCACCCCCGATTTCGGTTGTGGAGGCGGAGGTTCCACCACAATCGGTGGGGCAGCTGGTTTCGGCCGAACAACCAGTCCAGGCTTGGGCACCTCGGCTACAGCGAGGGGTTGTTTCGGCCACTCGATGACCGGGGAAGGTGACGGCTTGTCCCCGGACAGAAGTAACTGCTGCCACATCAGGTCCTCATAGCATCGACACAATTTGTGCTGAAGCCTCTCCCCTTCTGAGGAAGACTAGGATGAGCGGCGGCGCCGCTTACCTCGGTGCCGAGACCGCCGATGGCGGGATCGGCTGAACCGAGAGGATGTCCGAGACCATGACCGAGAACCTCGGTGTTTCCGAGGACGGGTCTGGGAAGGGGCAGGGGACACCCTCTCTTCCCTCGGCTCAGAAGCCTTGACCAGGGACTGCGGCACCAGAGGCGCTGGCAGGTCCTCGGTCTCCACCGGGGGGAACCGGTGAAGAAGGGTTGTCTGCTTCACCAGTTGACAGCCCGTCCGACGGGTCGAGAAAAATCTCGACGGTGTCGACGGGTGTCTCGGCCGGCTGACTTGACGGTGACATAGAAACACACTGATGGCAGATAAGGACTGCTTGGCCCATCTAGTCTGCCCATTTCCATACCTACAGGATAGGCCGCAGATCCTAGTTAACCAACAGCCTATTTCTTCCTACCCCCCACAAGAATTGCCTTATGTCTGTCCCATGCATTCTTGAATTCTCCCACAGTTTTAGACCCCACAACCTCCTCAGGAAGGCTGTTCCATGCATCCACTACCCTCTCTGTGAAATAATACTTCCTCAGATTGCCCCTGAACTGGCCCCCCGTCTATCTTTAAATTGTGTCCCCTTGTTCTTGCACGTCTCTTTTTCTGAAAGATGCTGCCCACTTGGACTTTGTTGATTCCACTGAGGTACTTAAAAGTTTCTATCATGTCCCCCCTCTCTCTTCTTTCCTCAAGGGTATACATATTAAGCTCCTTTAGTCTCTCCTCATAAGGCTTCTCTTGCAGACCCTGCACCATTTTAGTTGCCCTCCTCTGGACTGCCTCTATCTCGTCTATGTCCTTGCGGAGATGGGGTCTCCAGAACTGGACACAGTACTCCAGATGGGGTCTCACCAACTGTCTGTACAGAGGAATAACAACTTCCTGTTTTCTGCTGCTGATGCCTCTCCCTATGCATCAAAGTATACCCCCAGCCCTCCCGTGAAGTGGCCTTAGCCACAACCTCGACCGAAGTAGAGTGTGTCGACTGTCCGGGGAAGGGGAACTCTCCCGCTCCCACGAACGCAGACAATGGGACTTACCTTTTGAGTCCTTTTTGGACCGAAAGGAATGTCCCGATGGCCCCTCTCCCTTCGTGGAAAGGGACTGGCAAAGCTCCTTGAAAGAAGCTGAATATGAGGTACCCAGAGAGAGCGGGATAAATGCCGTGACCGAGGAAGAGGATGATGCGGCCTGTGCCACCTCCTCCTCCTCGAGGGCGATCATCTGCTTGAGTTGCTCAGCCGAGCCAGCCGCTGCGGTAACCGCCCAACGGGCCTCCTTCGACTTAACCAGAGGGTAGCGCTTCTCAGGGTGCCCACGCTGCAACCGGGCAGCGCGGTCTTCCAGGATGTTGGCCGAAAACGAACGGCATAACTCGCAGGCCTGTGGGTCATGGTCTAGGCCGAGGCAGTAGATGCACGTGGAGTGCGGATGTCCTGGACATTTTCTGCCCACAAGGGCACTGCTGAAATCCGGGAGTCTATTTGTCCATCGCAGCCACGAGGGAGAAACTTGACCAAAGTCTTGAAAATTTTAAAAGAAGTTTCGGGCAAACCGAAGAATTAGGATCCAGTCTACACGCAGAGCGTTAAGGAGGGAACCTGAGCTTCCAAACGGTAAGGAAGATCTGGCATCATGGGGCGGAGCCGAGAGTTTCACCACCCGGGTGGGTGGGAGGAGCCAGCTTGAAGACCTTCCAGCAAGATTTAAAGCGACAAGGAACCTGCCAGACAGTGTGGATGAACAACATATCCATGTCCCTAGAACTTGTTCTTCTAGGAGTGTGGATATATTGTTCATCCACACTCTTTGGCAGACTCCTAGCAGTTCTCTGGGAGGAGGGAGGCAAGGCGTACACCCCATATTTAGGGAACAGAGACTGGAGAACTGAGGCCCCAAAACCAGAATCCCGGCATGACTCAAAGTCGATGTAGTAGTGGGTGATGAAGGTGTTTGCTGACTTCCAGGTAGCAGCCAGACAGATTTCCTAGATAGGGACGTCCCTGGAAGCAGCCACCGATGCAGCAGTATGGCACACAGAATGAGCTCTTATCCCTCTGGGAGGCTCCTTGCCCGCCAACTCATAGCACAGACCTATGCATGATGTAACCCACCTTGCAATGGTCCATTTAGCTGCAGGTCTGCCAGAAGCGGCTTCAGCGTAGGTGACAAAGCTGGTGAACCGCTCCCCGAATTTCCGCCGTCCTCTCCTTATACCAGAAGACAGCACGTCTTAGGTCTCAGAATGGAGCCTGTATTCAGCCTCCGAGGTGTAATTAGGGTAGAATACCGGCAGAGTCAGCACCTGGTTAAGGTGAAACTGACACCACCTTCAGAAGGAATTTCGGGTGGGGACATAGGACAACCTTGTCCCTGTGGAAGACCAGATAAGGGGTGTCCACCAAAAGCGCCTGGAGCGCCCCTGTCCTTCTAGCAGATGTGACAGCCACCAGGAAGGCCGTCTTCCACAAGTGTGACAGCTCACACTTGTGCACTGGTTCGAATGGCTTGTCCATGAGCTTTGCCAATACCAGCAGTAGATCCCACGGAGGTGGAGGTTTACACACCGGAGGGGATATGTGATCAAGGCTTTTGAAAAAGTGCCTGACCACTGTCTCCTGCACCGTCGGCTGCCTCTGGGTGCCTGCATCTGAGGCTGAGGAGATCTGGATACCAGAACTGGCATGGCCAGTCTGGGGCTACCAGGATCACGTTCACCTTGTCCCTCCTCACCTTGACAAGCACCTTGTGGATCAAGGGAAATGGAGGGAAGGCGTAGAGGAGGCCTGGGGTCCACAGCTTCCCCTGCAGCAGGCATGAAACAGCCTCAGCTTGGTGTTTTCCCTGGAGGCAAATGGGTCCACTATCGGTTTGCCCCAATGGGAGAACAGGCTGTAAGCTGCCGCTGGATGGAGAGACCACTCGTGGGATGTCTGGCCTAAGCGGCTGAGAGCATCCGCCAGATGGTTTGAGGCTCCTGCCACATGAATGGCTAGGAGATCTGCCTCCAACTGGCTTACGAGGGTCCAGATGTAGAGCACCTCGTTGTACAGCAGACGGGAGTGCATGCCGTCCTGTTTGTTGAGGTAGTACATGGTTGCGGTATTGTCCGTCTGGACTTAAACCACTTGACACCAGAGCTGAGGAGCAAAAGCCAACAGTGCCAGTCTGACTGCTCTGACCTCCAACAGGCTGATGTGGCATCGGGACTTCTCAAGGGTTCAGAGCCCGTGGGCCCTTTCGTCCCCCATGTGGGCTCCCCAGCCCATGAGAGAGGCATCGGTCGTGATGATGACCATCGGCTCGGGGCGGACAAACGGGATCCCTTCCTGCAATTGGTCTAGGGTGGTCCACCATTGAAGAGCGTCCCACATCTTCTGGGTTACAGTGATCAGCTGATCGAAATGACCATGTCGCTGATTCCACTGGGCGGTCAGCTACCACTGGAGGGGGCGCATGTGCAACCGGGCCCAATGGACCACGGAGGTGCATGCCGCCATGTAACCCAGAAGGTGCAGAGTGTCCCAGGCAGGGTGCAACTGCCCAACCAGAAATGATTGGGCAAAGGAGGAAAGAACCTCCGCCCTGTCTGCCGGGAGCCGAGATCTGGCTTGACAAGAGTCTAGCTCTGCCCCGATGAAGCCCATCACCTGAGAGGGCTCGAGTTCCAACTTGGCCTCATTGATCAGAAGACTGAGCTGAGAGCAGGTCTGGAGGGTCAAGTTCCTGGACCTCTCCACCTCCTGTTGGGTGGAACCTGCTAGGAGCCAATCGTCCAAGATAGGGGTAAATTCTGACTCTTCCCCCCCACCCCAGACACCGGCGATGGGCCACCACCACTGCAATGCATTTGGTTAAGACCCGTGAGGCCAATGACAGGCAGAACGGCATGGCTCGAAACTCATACAGAGTCACTTCAATCCTGAAGTGGAGGAACCACTGATGGGACGGACACATTTTGACGTGAAAGAACGCGTCCTGAAGATCCAGTGAACAGAACCACATGTTTCGCTCCAAGGATGGTATGATCTGGGACAGAGTGACCATCCGAAAGGTGCGTGACCTGGGATACTGATTCAGGTCATGCAGATCTAGAATGGGGCTCCAGCCCCCCCCCATCCGCTTGGGCACCAGGAAGTACCTGGAGACAAAGCCTGGATCTGCTGGAGGATCCGCCACTGGAGCTACTGCCTCCTTGAGGAGGAGCTGAGCGATGTCATCTTGGAGAGCCGACTGGGTCTGAGCGGATACTAGTTCCTTCTGAGGGGCGCGGGCTCGGCTTGGATGGTACTGCTCGAATTGCAGAGTCAGTCCCTGACCAACCACTTCCAGAACCCACCTGTCCATGGTGACAACAGACCAGGCAGAAAGAAAGTGTTGGAGCCGGCCCCCCACGGGAGGACCCAGAGCTGATCTGACGGGAGCGGGGATGGTAGCCCCCATCCAGTCACTGAGCACGCATGGAAGAGGAGGATCCATGACCTGAACCTCTGCCTCCTTTACAGGCCTGTTGGGGACCCTGCTTGGGCCAAGTGCGCCAAGCTTGAGCCTGCTGCTTTTGCTGGTGCTGTCCACCTTGAAAGGAGGACTGCTGAATCGCAGGGGCAGAATGACAGAAAAGCTTTTTCTTTTTTTCCTCTGCTGGTTCTTGCCCAAAGAACTCTTGGCAGAGATAGCGTCCCAGGTGGCACTGGACTGCTCAATGCGCTGAAGGTGACCGGCCACTCCCGGGCCAAAAAAGTCGGTCCCAAGGAAGGGCACATCAGCTAATTTATGCTGGGTATCCGCCAGGAAGGAGGAAAGCTTCAACCAAGCCCTGCGATGAGAGGCACCTGTGGCAGCCATCGAACGGGCACAAGAATTCCCAAGATCTAGGGCAGTCTGGAGCTGCTGTTTGGCAACAGCTCGGCCCTGATCCCAGACCTGCTTGACCGTGGTCTGCATGTATGTGGGGAGATATGGGGAGGACCTCATCCAACGACCCCAGAAGGGCGTGAGAGAAGTGTGTTATGATGACAGCCGAACTTGCCTGACGAAGGCCAAAGGAGGAAGCCAAATAGACCTTCCTAGCTGAATGGTCCAAGAGCTTGGACTCTATCAGGAGGTCGGTCAGTGTTGACAAAACTGCCAGTATGCCTGAACACAGAGGCGCTCACCAGGCTCTCAGCCGAAGAGTGTTCTGTGAACCCCGCAAGGGACCCCACGGGCACCGCGTACTTGTGGGCCATGCAGGCAGATGGAGCTGGATAAGAGGCAGGATGCTGCCAAAGTTCTAAGGCCGGTCCAACAATGGCCTCGGCCACAGGAAAGGCCTCCATCAGGGTGTCCCCTCTCTTGAGGAGGTCAGTGAGAGGGTACTCCGCCTTTTTCTGGATAGGCTCCGGGGGCATCGCTGTAGACTCAGAGATGAGGTGGAGGATCCCTTGAAAGGACGAAGGACCTTCCTCCGTCTCTACGCCAGTGGTCGAATCATCATCCCCTGGATGTGAAGACCACTGACGTCAATCCGAAGAATCCAGATACAACGGCCTACTGCCCATGTCACCTTCGACTCGCTGAGGGCGGTCTGGGGTGACCGTGACTGACAATCGCCGGGAAAGCCCGGTGTCCGGTCTGTCTTCCACAGGCTGCTTGGGCAGTGGTTCCACCACAACAAGTGGAGAGACCGTTATGGTCCGAACAGGTGGTCTTGCCGGCTCCGCGGGCTGGGGAACTGATCTGATCGGCTCTAAAGAAGTCTGCTTTGGCCTGGGAGGCAAAAACCAAGCAATTGCCGGGGAGGAAGCCGTGGTAGGCGTGTGCCCGGACAGAATCAGCTACTGACACGAGGTCCTCGTAGCACCGGAATTTCCGCCGGAGCCTCTCCTCACCCAAGGAGGACGAGGACGACCTATGGCGTCACCTCTTCTTAGAGTGCTTGTGGCTCT